>JBAMJV010005295.1:0-232984 GCA_037951105.1 Echinarachnius parma | reverse complement strand
GTGGAGGCATAATTAAGTGCAAACCATATGAAATAACACAATATAAATATCAAAATTAAGGAAATTGAGCGAAAAACAATCAAATAACCCCAAGTCCGAGACATTCCTGTAAATTCCCAAATGTACAACTTGCCATTTCCCCTTATTGTACTTGTGGGACATTGAAGATTCCTAGCATCCATACATGCTTTATCATGTGACTTGAAAAGTATATCAGCTAACAAAGCAAAACTTACACAGGTTGTTCTAAACATGTGGAACTGTGACAAATTTGGTAATGATACGCATGTCTATGGCCAAAATGCAGGGAAAGGGGGGGGGGGGGGATGGGGTTACGTTACATAGCCCTACCCAACTATTTAGTGCCATGATTAACTCTAACAATACTCATCAAATCAAATCTAGGGCCTAACAACCCTTGGAAATTAAGGGGTTTCATGACGCCCGCCGTACTAGGGTTTTCTGTAGCTCAGTCGGTATGAGCACTGGTCTAGTGATCTGGAGGTCTTGGGTTTGAATCCCATTGGAATCCCATGGGGGGGGGGGGGGGGTCACTCTCATACAAAAGTGGTACCCACCCATGTCCATCAACCTATGAAATGGACCCCTAACATCGAAAACTTGTGCAGCTGAAAAGGTACCCCTTTTGTGTTTTGTTTCTTACGAGTGCTGAAAACCAACCCTTTTTTAAGGAAAATGTATACAACGCCGTATTGCTGAAAATGATATCCTTTCAATGCTTATTTTGGATGCGGGTGCATAGCCAGTCATGTTGAGAGTGACCCCCCCCCCCCCCCCTTCCAGGGTTTCAAGCCCTAAATAAGGTATACAATTTGTTGCAAAGAACTTACAAGGATATTGCTAGGTTTGATGTCCAGATGCAGCATTCCACTGGTGTGCATGAAAGTCAGAGCAGATAGTATGTCCCTTGCAATGGCATTCTTCTCGGGCACTTTCAATGCACATTTCTGCAATAGATTGTACAATAATAATCATATTTAAACTTCCCCATCTAAATTAGATTTAATTGTTAGAAATTAGTGCATTTGTGTTGGTGCAGAAAGTATGACCCTTGCAATCTCAGGCACTGACAATAAACATTTCTGCAATAGATCATTCAATAAATAAGCATATTTAAACTTCCCCATCTAAATATAATCTAATTGTTAGAAGTAAGTGCATTTGTGTTGGTGCAGAAAGTATGACCCTTGCAATCTCAGGCTCTGACAATGATCATTTCTGCAAGGAACATTCAGTTGTATTCCAATTCCTTATCTCAAGAAAAATTAAGTTATCTGTATGTAATGTAGTACAAATCGTGAATCCGTATGCTCGAAGCACTTGTGTAAGTGTGATATTTTGCAGATCAACTTGCTTCATCTGGCAACGTCTGATGGGGAGAGCTGTCTTTATAAGTATGTGTAGGACAGATTATCACATACCGATGTGCTAGTAGTGCATAACAAACGCCATGGATTGCTTATCAATGAATTAATTATAGGTGTTTTATATCACGACATACCTATTTGGCATTAAACATTTTTATTCATATTATATAATAACTTTGTCTGAATAAACCATTCATGCATTACTGTTTTCATCTCAATAACAGAAGTATGCCACATGGTTTTGATTCAAATTAAAACTTTGTAATTGAGATACTTATGGTTAAGCAAACACCTGCATATATATGCCTGTAATTCTGGTCAAAATCTCACACACACACATATATATTACACAAACCTCCTTTGCAGGAAAGATGGCGTCGTGTAGTGTCTGCCCATTGATGTAGTTCATCACCAGGAATGCACTGCCCCCACCGTAGCCTATGGCCATCAGCTGCACAATGTTGGGATGCATGGCTCGTCTGGGGAATAGAAATATACTGGTTGGTTAGTTGGTCATCTGGCTTTTACAGATGCATTGAATAAATTATGATTGCACCTGGGACCGCCATTTATCATCACCATCTGAGAGACGCAGCCTAGGTTTAGAACCTGGACTGATTTCTCAGAAAAGCTAAACACTATACCAGAACACTTCCTAATACAAAAATATAGTAATACTGTTTATATAATAACAAATTGTTGTTGACAATTCTTAATATGGTATATTTTATTATTCTTTTACCATTCTTTTAAAAAGCATTATCAACAGCATACAATAACAGATAGGTGCCATCAATTGTTTAATGTTAGGGTCAGGCATCTGTAATCCAGGAAAGAAAAAATGCTTTAAAGTGCAGTTATCTCAAATGCTAAACACAGACATCATTTTGTCCTATAATAAACTTACTTGTGGATGGCCACCTCTTGTTCTACCTCAGAGCGTTTGCTGCCCTCTATTGCCATCTTCTTGACAGCTACGGTTGTCCCCCTCCATCGCCCCTTGTATACCCGAGCGAATGACCCCTTCCCTATGAGATCCTGCAACTTAACCTCGTCTACTTCGATCCTGTGAACTCCTTCAAATGCTGAAAAATGTTATTGTAAATAAGTTGTAAAATTAATTAAAATATTTTAATGATTTTTCTTGATTTGAAACAAGTTTTCAATTCAATGACCCATTACGGTAGTGTACATGCTGAATTATTCATTAATTTGAAAATGAACCCTTCCCTATGAGCACCTGCAACTGAACCTCGTTGACTTCAATTTCGTCCATGTTTGCTTTGAGTTTCCCTTTTGTTATGATTTGAAGTACTTTGTTGTATTCAGTGACCTACATGTACATGTATACAGTTAATGTACAAGTAAAATAAGAGATTCATTTTAAGACGATGAGACCTTGCAATTACACCTCCTTGACTTTGATCCTGTGAACGGCCCCTTTAAAAGCTGAGAACAAAAGGTATGGATGAGAGTTTTAAAGTATAACAAGGTTTTCCAAGATGTTCCATTCAATGACTTATTGCAGACAGGGAAAATATTATTAAAGATAGGGAAAATTAAAAACTTGAAAATGAGAACCTTACCTGAACCTTACTTCCATATCAGTTTTACTTTCCAAACTAAAACTTTAAGCCTGCAACAAATTTACAATCAATTATAAACTCTTCATTATGCGGCCTTCAAGTGTAATAAAAAACCCTTGTGCACAATCAGGTTTCATACACTTGTTATGCACCTTACATTTTGTTCAACAATTGTATTTAGTATTACCTGTTTGGACGGTTGGTATTCCAGTGGCTTTGGAATACCTGTCTTGGATCGGTTGTTGAGCAAGTCTTGGATCTTCTTGTGGCCTCCGTTGTGGATCCACTTTGGGCTTAACATGCTTGGCAGCCTCTGGAACTACTCTTGGGCCAGCCGTGGATGGGTCAGCATCTTTAGAGTCTGTAGTATCATGCATCAGATTGAAGACCTCACTGATATCGTCACTATTCATGCCGTCTGTGTACGGGATCGGATTGTTCAAACTAGATGAAAAATAAAATGATAAATCAAGGAAACAAAGGAATACAGTCATGCTATACTTCCTAGACTAAATATGTGATCCTACGACACAGTGTACATGACAACCATGTTAATAAACATAAAGTTTCATTTTTTTTTTTTTTTTCAGCGTAGCTTTCTCCCATAGGGCCCTGCATCTAACATTTATCACGTTCATTGCATGCACACACCCCATCAATCCAGCCAGTGCTACTTTAGAAGTACACACATGCCCTCAATACCTACTGGCGTACCTATTTACACACGTGGGTGGAGAGCAGTAATTTGAATTAAAACGCCTTGCTGAAGGGCAAAAGATGCCTGGCATAGTGGCACTCAGACCCCCAACCCTCAAATTGAAAGATGAGTGCCCCATTGCACTAGACCACAACCAAATTATCTTATTTAACTGCCATAATACTATAAATCCATGACAAAATTTAACATACAGTCAAACCTGTCTTAGTGGCCACCTGTCTATAGCAGCCAACCTGCCTATAGTGCATGATCCCCTGCAGAGAAAAACAATGGAATGAACCTGTCTACAGTGGCCACTTTTCTTACTTCTCTTTGGCAGTCACTATACACAGGTTTGACTGTATTTGTAGATTTTGATAAGTAATCTTACCTGGTATGTTCAGCTACTTGTATCTGTAAGAGTTCTCTCTCCAATTTGGCATCCTCTAGGACCTGTAGTGGAGTCCTGCCCGTCTGGTTTGGTATGTGGACATTGGCCCCTTGCTGAATCAGATAGATGAGAAGAGCTGCCCCTGGAATCTTGAGTAACGTCTCACTGACTCCATAACAAAGCTGACAAATAGTAGAAAAGATACTGAATAAGATCTAGAAGAAAACAAATATTGTTTTTTTTCCTGGTTAGCTTGGGTGATGGATATTAGACCCTCTCTGAATTATGTACAAGCAGAGTTCCTCCATAATCGTAAGTTTCACCAACTCCGTGTCAAAGCTGAAATAAGAATGAAATGGTAAATAAACAGAGATAAGGCAAAACTGTACAGCCATTTCTGCTTAGTTTAGAATACTGGTATACTCTCTGCATCCAAGGATGTGGGAGCTACTGGCCCGGATTCACAAAGTAGGTTTGTAGGAGGTTTGTACAAACCATGGTTTATCCATGGTCTACACCTATGGAGTGCCATTTGTAAACTAATGGAGAAAGAATGTAAAATCCTTACTTGTTAACAATGTTGATGGTACACATTTACAAAATGCACCAAATAAATGTTTGTCTTCTCACATGGTGAAATTTGCTGGTTAGCAAGCAATAACAGTCATATCATTATAAATTATAAATTGTTTTACTTGAATACGAGCAGCACTCCATAGATGTAGACCATGGATAAACCATGGTTTGTACAAACCTCCTACAAACCTGCTTTGTGAATCCGGGGCACTAAGTCTGAGCAAGTCTCTAGCGCATTCATAATGTGATTAATAAAAGAAAAGTCACAATATCAAATGCATCCAGCATTTCATCATATCCTAAGAAGTACATAAAAACTACCAGAGCATTACTTTTACCTTTGTGAAAGTTGATGCCTCTTTTCCAGAGGGGTTGTGTTTGAATCTCAAGACAGCTATGTGTAGACATGTATCGCCCTCATCATTAGTGGCATTGACATCTGCTCCTGCCTTGACAAGCTGTACTGTGAGTTCAGCATGCCCCCCTTGAACTGCAACAAGAAGGGGAGTCAGTCGATTGTCGTCATATTTATCCAGCTCACATTTCCCCTGTAGTACCATGAGAAGGGAATAAAAAAAGATTGTGAGAAAGATCTTCATTGAACACATTACGGTAAAGTGATCATCATCATCATCATCATCAACATCATCATCAACATGACAATCAATACCATCATCATCATCATCAAGAACACCACAATCATCATCATCACAATCATCATCGTCATCATCATCATCATGACAATCTATACCATCATCATCATCATCATCAGCAGCAGCAGCATCTTTGCCATTTTGTAGTCATCATCATCTCACCATCGTAATTAAGATCTCTGCAACTTTGCTGAAGTTGTTGCTAGTGGCAACATGAAGAGGAGTCTGACCATCATTGGTCTTTTCTTTCACCAGCTGAAGATCGTGTGAAACCAAGCATTGTGTCGCACTGTAATATAAATGAATTCAAAACAAATATTTGGCCAAAGGCACATAGTGATAAACTTATAAAAGAAACTACCGAATTGTGTGTTGCTATTGGACCCTCATTGGTTTGTCCTTGATATTCATCAAGTTGGAAAGAGAGGATGCAGTTCTTTTCAGTACATCTTATTCTTAACAACAATTACAATTGTGAAAATATAGTTCTCATGAGAGGCAACAAAATATATCTCATGACAACCATCTGCCACTTTGAACATGAATGGACAGAGTAAAGGCTAAACATGACTGAACTGTACAAAATGTTTACTTAAATCAAATTTCTGTATTATCTACCTTTTATATGAAGTTATGCAAGTATATAATCGCAGATAAATGCTCTTAATATATGTTTTATGTTAGGTATTTCACCAATTAATATCACAAGCTCAGCATAATTCCTTGAGAGAACTTGAGAATCACATGAAAACATGTATTCAGTAGAAACTTCATGCAACAGATACATGTAGTGTATGAACAGATCTTTTTTATCTAGGATTATGAAATCAGAAATTATGCAGTGATGGGATATTCATCAAATATAATCTGCAGTGTTTCAACAAGATTTTCTAGTTGTACAAGTTTTAAGTTATACTTATAGTATGGAAAGCAATAAATTGCTCTGGAATTTGCTGAAAAAGTTTTCAAATGCAACATAACATTTTGTTAAAAATTACTAATATCAAGGAGATTTTAATTTATGTTCAAAATAAAATTCTTAGTGAGACATGTCCTAGCACAAATATTTTCATGATTTGCCAAGTAAGAACCATTCTTTTTTATTTTAAAGAAGCGGATCAAAATATCAACTGACAACAATCAAATTGCTAAAATGTGATGCTTACGGTGCATTTCCTCTGAGGGCTGCATAGTGTAGCGGAGACATTCCCCTCTTGTTCTTGAGACGGAGGTCTGACTTAGTCCAAGACACCAGGCATTTGATGACATTCTGCTTGTCTTTATGGATGGCATCATGGAGGGCCAGGTCTCCTGCCTTATCCTGGGGGACACAGAGACAAGTTGAAAAGTCGAGCAGTTATTAGGTGATGAAGTGAGGGAATCAAATGGAATCCAATGAGGATCAAAAGGGTCTCTCAACCAAGACAGAGACTAAGACTGGTTTCAAGTACAAGTTTGAGAACAGGACTGAGACATTGACAAAAACTGGTCCAAACCCCATAATTGACACCTCGACAGATCACAGAGACTCCAAGTTGTCAATTGTGTGTATATTCAGATAGGAAGAAATACTCCCTTCTTCTTGTCCCAAAAGATACACCAATTGAATCAATTTTGTTCCCACTAACCTTCATGTTACAGTCGCATCCTGCCTTCAGCAGGAGTTGTACACATTCTAAATGGCCGCGCCTCGCAGCTATGTGGAGACAGCTTCGTCGCTGCTTGTTGGTCACGTTGACAAAGCAACCCTTCTCGATCAGATAGGCAAGCATTTTTGGTGCATTGCTGAAAAAAAAAAGGAATAGAATTCTGTCTCCATTGGGTGGTCTTGATAGACATGTTTGACTGTAGTAAAATAATGTTTTGTTTACCACATACAATGCACGTGTATGTAGGATGTAGAAAATGTAGAATTCGTAACTTTTCTATAAAATTATTGCTAATTCTCTAATTTTCTAAACTCTGTTAACTTATAGTTTATTTTGATGTGTAAATTAAGCTTATAATGATTTGTATGAATACTTTTAATGAATGCTTTCAATAAAAACAAACTACTTTTGACCTACCCATATGTTGCATAGAGGAGCGCAGTGTCTCCATCCTTGTCCATGATCTCACGGGAGGGGCCATGCTTCATTAACTCCTTTACCACTTCTAGCTGGCCCTGGTGCGCCGCCACTTGAAGTGGTGTCCGCCCAGAGTATAGTGAGTCAATCTAATGAATATAATCAAACAAACAAAATTAATATCTTAAAATAAATTCAACAAGCTTGAGCCTTGATGAAAAATATTGGATCATCTGACTTCAAGTGGCCCTTGTGCACCGCCACTCGAAGTGGAGTCCGCCCTTGAGTCAATCTAATGAACACCAATGAAAAATCAATTATCATTATACTGAATATGTACCATTCCACTATCAAATGAATAAATCAAATTATTGAGCTGATGAAACAAAACATTGGATCATCTGTCATCTAGTTGGCCCTAGTGCACTGCCATTTGAAGTGGTCTCCGCCCAAATATGGTGAGTTAATCTAATGAACACCCCAAAACAAATATCATTATATTCAACAAACAAATTAATATATATTCAAACATTGTGCTCTGATGAAAACAAATTGCAGGGCCCACATTTCATGTTGTGGCCTTTGCAATGATCAACAAAACACCGTTTTGTTTTGTTTTGTTTTGAAAAAGTGCTCTTGTGATTCCTACAGTCTGTTTTTCTCTACTTCACAAATTAATTGTTTTTTGTATGATTGTAATTATTTGATCAAACTCAATATTCTTACTCATTTATCTATTAACTATACATACCCAATCTGGGTGGGCTCGCAGGATTTCCTTGACTTCTATAAGTCGCCCGAGGGCAGCAGCCTTGCTCAGCTGTCGCTGTTCACTCTGATCTGCCTCTAGATTTATTGAAGGCATCTGCTGTGTCAGCGAATGCATTCCATCTAGTAAACAGAAGTGAGAGTGAAATGTTGCTTGTAAGTATCGGTTTCCATGGCGAAGAAGATACACAGTTAGCTTGCTGCAGCACAATGTAAAGGAAGCGAGTGGATAGTCCTGAAAAGGCCTGTATATACATGATTCTTTCTTGTAAAGTTCTGAAAAAGGAATGTGGTTGTCCTGGGAAGGACTGTTGAGTTTGTAGTCCTCAAAGAACTTCAGCGCAGGTATGAGTTTATTGTAGAGAGGGTGGGGTGGTAGAGTCAAAATCATGAAGGGAAATGACCTCATTCAACAGAAAATGAGAAGGAAAGAAAGTGAAAGTGACAGTGCTGCCTTGATCTCTCTCCACAGATGATTGGGCTTAGATGTTAAGCCAATGAATTCACTGAATCTAAAACAAAACATGAGTGGGAGTCGATTGGAAGCCTAAGCCCCGAGATCCTGGCAGAATCTTTCAGAGGCATATGATATTCAGCAAATACGGTATCTTCAAGCATTTTTTTTAATTTTGCGGGGGAGGGGGGGGGGGGGGGAATTAGCTTTAAACTTAAGTTGTGTTTTCTTAAAAACAGGCCTCCTTATGGTTAAAATTTTTTTAGATTACATAATAATTTAAATAATTAAAGTTTTGTTGATTGGTTTGTATGAGAAGAAAAACAAATGCTACCGCTGGATTGAAATTGTATTTAACTTCATTGCAATACCTTCTGGGTCCTGTTCAAAGGTTTTCCCATGTTGACCGGATTCAACTAGTTCCACACAGGCGGGGTTGAAAAGAAGTTTGCTGCCCGATATCCTCACTTTGACGTCACCATCACTGTACACCTGCTCAACGTGTCCCTCCCTACCTAGAACCTGTCAGAACCATCAAAACAAATCAAAGCTAGTTTGAACTAGTCAAAACAAAGATTTGTTTTTCCTTTAAAAAAATTACTGCCCTCTATCCTAACATTGACATATCTAGATGTCACTGTATAGTTGCTCAATATTAAAGCAAGCAAGGATATATCAATAATGCATTTCAGAAGAATAAGAAATTAAAGTAGTCTAGCTAGCTAATGTTGACTGGATTCAACCAGTTCCACGCAGGCAGGGTTGAAAAGAAGTCTGCTGCCCGATATCCTCACTTTGACATCACCATCACTGTACACCTGCTCAACATGTCCCTCCCTACCTAGAACCTGTCAGAACCGGTTGGAACGAATCAGAGTCAGTTAAAACTAGTCTAAACAATGTTTTGTTTAAAGCTTGCTGCCCTTTATCTAACATTGTAGTTACAATCACTGTATACCAGATCATCATGTTTCTTCCTTGCTAACATACTAAGAAGAAAGGATACATCACAGAAATGGTACATAAAATGTTACTGAAATGTTACTATTAAATAGTTGAGCATTCCTGTAAAGCATGAACTTAAGTTTAAAATGCACAGCATCTGTCCATTACAAGTAATAAAAGTAATA
The DNA here is from genome assembly GCA_037951105.1 of Echinarachnius parma. Lineage (NCBI taxonomy): Eukaryota > Metazoa > Echinodermata > Echinoidea > Clypeasteroida > Echinarachniidae > Echinarachnius > Echinarachnius parma. The sequence continues at coordinate 223,275 of JBAMJV010005295.1, read as the reverse complement.
CATTTCATACCCAAGAGCTGATGGGATTGTTGCTATTGGTGGTAGGGTGGATTACCTTGCCCAAGAGCTGATGGGATTGTTGCTATTGGTGGTAGGGTGGATTACCTTGCCCAAGAGCTGATGGGATTGTATCTATTGGTGGTAGGGTGGATTACCTTGCTCATTGATCCATTCCATCCTCCATGACCATGCTGCAATCTCTCCACTTGGGACACATTGCCATTGATACGAACTCTGTCACCAACGGTAAATGCAGCCACCTGATGAGGATGAGATTAATTAATCAATTAATTAATTAATTTATTAATTTACTGATCAATTTCCTATAGGCCAATTTTTCAAATCAATTAAAAAATATAACTTAAATGTACAAGACAAAATAAATTCCATACGGGCTAAACAGATTGAATTGTCAGGAAAATATAGCAATATTGAATATTGAATTTGGCTTGCAAATCGCAGACACTCCCTTTAACGGTGAAAGAGATTTTCGCTTACTTTTTAATCACATTATCAAAATCTGTGATACTGATGAGTGATATCAAACATAAACCATTGATGTCAATGTAGTCAATTTTATACCTCTGTGGTATAGACATGTCCATTACCTCAGCTATGGCTTTGGGCAATGGGTCATTTCTGCACAACCTCTTTATAGCCTCTGAAGAAGATTCTGCTAGGATCAAAAATTTAGGCCCTCAACCTCTTTATTAGATTGACTATGTATCGAAAAGCACAATAGCTACTACAGAGAAACCCCGTTATAACGAGGTAGTCGGGACTATCAAATTTACCTCGTTATAAGCGGTACCTCGTTATAAACGGCCAAATTAATAACAAACATTTAAATGAATGTATGAATCGGGACCAAAGGATTCTCCTCGTTATAAACGGTACCTCGTTATAAGCGAGCTCGTTATAACGGGGTTTCCCTGTACTAGCATATTGTCCACAGATGAGCTAAAATACTAACCTTTTGTACAGCTATAGGGTTGATCTTTACAGATTGTCCAGCTTTGAACTCAACCTCCAGATCTCCTTCACTGGTAACACCTTTGATGGTGCCTTTTGATTTCTGTGAAGGAGAAAAGAAATGGTCAAACCTGCTCAAACAATCACCTGTCTACAAAGTCTATAAAGAAGCCACTAATCTCATCTCCCTAGGATGCAGTTTGCGTGTCAATAAAACTGTCTTTAAAGACCACCTGCTTATGAAGACCACCTTTTCTGTCTCCTTTGGACGGTCATTATGGACAGTGCAGTCAAACATACATGAACAATCACCAGTCTATAAAGACCACCCGCTTATATCGACCATTAATTCTTGTCTCCCTAGAAAGCAATTTGCATGTAAATGAACCTGTCTATAAAGACCAACTGTTTAAGTAAAAAGTTAAAGACCTTCCCGTGCCAATGTTGGCACATAAGGCGGCGCCTATCTCCGATTCATTAGCCCTAGGCCACACGTCTACTAGATGTAGCGAAAGCTACAGAAGGGGGCCAGTCCTCTGATAACTCGTGTGATTAACTTTCCCTTCTCCATTCTATAAATGCTGAGTGCCTGGCTAGAAGGCAGAGGGTACCATTTTTAAAGTCTTTGGTATGACCCGGTCTGGGTTCGTACCCGGGACCTCCCGTGCATGAGGCGGACACTCTAACCGCTAAGCCACCATGCTCGGTCCCAACTGTTTAAGAAGACCCTTAATCTTGTGTCCTTTAGAAGCAGTCTGCATGTTAAAAAGACCACCTGCTTCAATATGAAAATCACTTTTCTGTCTCCCTCCGAAGGTCTTTAATGAGTTTATCTCATAATTTGAAATCTTTCCAGTCCTCCAATTTGAATAAGTACTAGTAAATCATTACCCGTTCAATATCATCTGGGAGAGGGCGCTGTGTATCCCTGAGGGTCTTGATGGTGTCTTTATTGAGGCTAATGAAGACTGTATCCCCAACACGCAGACCAGCATTTTCACCTGCAAAACAGACAGTTCCATGATTAAACAAAACCTAAAAATTTGTTTTAAGAACAAGTGTATAATTATAATTTCTCTTTTGAGGTGAACCCCTAACTTGCAGAGAGAACCAATGTTATGCAACCTGTCTGTAGATGTCACCTGTCTACAGTGGCCATGTTTCTCGTTTCCCTTGGATGGTCACTTTACATAGGTTTGACTGAAATAAATGAAATTGTCTATAAAGACTATCAACAGCTTATAAATACTGTTTTCATTGCCACTAGAGTGACATTCACTGAGATCAAGTTCCAAGTTCAAGTTCACATGAATGATGAATTATATTATCTTTTTGGAAATTTGTTTTGTTATATGCATTTTCATAGAGTTTCAATATAACATATTAGGTTCGACTGCATGAGCTCACCAAGGGCTGGTAGAAGGTCTGGATAGTACGTTCCCCCATTGCCCGCCTTGACACACTTGATATCCACCTTGCCGTCCGACCCGACCCTGTACCGGTACATCTTGCTGCTGTCCTTGCCTTGCCAGCGTACTCCGACCGCCGCCCGGTTACCGGTGTCGTGCCAGCCGCGCACGTCAATCAGGACACCCGGTCGGCTAGTATCTCCACCTGGTTGAAAATTAAGAAAAGTAAAATGATAAGTATAATAATGGAGTGTTAAAACATGCTCATTTTGTTGTGTTTATTGTTACTTGTAACAATTTTGTTGCTTATTTTGCTGTTCCAGTGCACAATGACCGCTGCACAGTTAATGCTCTTGAGCAAGCTATAATACATCAATGAGACTCACACTGCCACTAGGTGGACCTGTAAAAATAAAATGCAGAATGAAATTTGACGGGAGAATATTAATCTTTATTTAGAATGCATCATTTGTGATGCGATTGCTGGGAGAGTTAAGTAGTATTAACAGAATTTACAGACAAAAAACAGAAAATAAATCGCTAGCATTGTCAAGTGATATTACCAGCCGGATTTATAATGAAGAAATACAAAAACGGTTGAAGTTTATTGACGACTAACAAAATGTACAAAAAACTTTGCATGTAAATGGTGGATGAATAGAGTTTAAAATATATAATTGTGAATTTAATATTATATGGTATCTAATTATTATAAATGTACTTTTTGTGCATCTCAACTCCCTGGGGAGCATATCTTACCATCCTGGTCCCCATATCTCCAGTCATTGCCCCGCTGCACCTGAGCTGCAGGGAAAAATCCCAGGGCATCAACCTCCTTAGCTCCATTTCTTGTGAACAGGCGGGTTCTGTATTAAAGAAAAAGCATAAAGCAATAGATTATTATATAGAAACAATGTCAGCAATTAAAGATAAACAACAACAAAATCAAAGGGATACAAACTAGAATACCTTTTCTGAGGAGATAAAAAGTATTCCAAAGAAAAATAGGGAAACTGACCAGAAGTACATAATAGAAATACATAAGAGCAAAGAAAATAGGGTTTCTCTGGGATCCGAACCAGACATCTCCGGACTGGTAAACTGGTGCTCTACCAGCTGAGCTACATGTATAGAAAGCACTGGTGCTGTGTTGGTCCCTGAAACCCCTTAGCTTTTCAATGCTCGAGTGGTCAGAAGTTATTATCAACATAAAATCAATTTAGGGATATATGTGCAAGGGTCAGGTGATTCAGCTTTCAATCTAATTTTTTTTAAAGTCATTTTTGTGAAGAAAATAATATTAGACCTTTTACCCAGGAGCAAATACCACACTGCACAGTGATAATAATCAGAATAAGAGATAATATTTGTATAACTCAATGTTATCTAACATTATATAATTTGTAGGACACTAATGTTTCAAAGCATTGTACTACATGTATGTCCCTGGCTTTAGTCAAGCCGCCATGATAAAGCGCATCAAGCATTGATGCTGATCTAGCAATGTATGGATATGTAAGTGGGCCCTGAGATTCTGAAAAGATGAACTTACCCGGCCGAGTCTGTGGTGACAAACCTCTGGAAGTCGTGGCCGATGTTGTGACTGCCGCTCATGAAGCACGGAGTACACAGGTTGCAGTTGAAGCACCGGAAGCACTTCCAGCGGATCCCACAGATACCCTCTCGGTTGCAGATACTGCAGGAAACATCAGTATGGACAACACCTATACAAAACAAGGCAATAGCCGTAAAGTGTCTCGCCCACTTGCGCGCATTCATGCAACATTGAACCTCATTTGACCTTTGACCTTTGACTCCATGGAGGCCAATATAGGGCACCTACCAATCAAGTTTGGTTACAAACAGATGCAGGGTTGGAAAATTATCAACCCTAATAGACTCTTGTAGGTAAAATTTCACATTTGACCTCATATGACCTTTGACCCCATAATATCATGGAGGCCAATATAGGGCACCTACCAATCAAGTTTGGTTACAAACAGATGCAGGGTTGGAAAGTTATCAACCTAATAGACTTTTACAGGTAAAACTTCACATTTGACCCCATTTGACCTTTAACCTACTTATGTGACCTTTGACCCCAGAATATCATGGAGGCAAATGTGGGGCATCTACCAATCAAGTTTGGTTACAAACAGATGCAGGGTTGGAAAGTTATCAACCCTAATAGAATCTTACAGGTAAAACTTCACATTTGACCCCATTTGACCTTTTACCTACTTATGTGACCTTTGACCCCAGAATATCATGGAGGCCAATGTAGGGCATCTACCAATCAAATTTGGTTACAAACAGATGCAGGGTTGGAAAGTTATTCAAATATATGTGTAAGCGTCACGGACGGACAGACGGACAGATGCATTTTGGATCCCTTAGTGAAAAGTCTCCCTCCACCTATGGTGGGCTCGACAAAAACAACATAAAATAAATGTGTCATGGGAAAGTCCCTGGGCATGCCATGCCCCCCCCAAAAAAAAAAAAAAAAATAAATAAATAAATAAATAAAATAATAATAAAATAAAATAAATAAATAAATAAAATAAACAACCAACAACAAACAAATAAACAATCAAGCCACAACCAACAAATCATGCAAAACTAGGTCAAAATCATTAGGACAAATAATATAATTTTTGTATCGACTATATATGTGTTGTACTTGTAAAACTAAAAGGGGGGGGGGGGTGGCATGCATAATCATCTCCTTCATGTAAAGGTTCCTCCTGGCCCCCCATGAGTATGATAACTGTACTGATAAAGTTCTACACTACTAAAATATTCACCTGTCTGTGCATTGTCAAAGATTCTGAGATCGAAGCAGTTGTTGAACCCCGCCCGGTAGTTGTTCCTCCGTCCCCGATCCCACATCACCATCACAGTCTTCTCTGGTCGGTCTGCCAGCTTGCCCTCGCCCACGCTGATGACAGTTCCAACGTGGCCCTCTCCATAGTCCTGGTCTTCCCACTTCCAGTCTGGGCCCCGCACTACACGAGTCCCAACAGCTATAGACATCTTGGACTACAGCCTTTAGTCACCATTCAATAATATGCCTTGCCCTTGCTGCTTGTAGCTTGAAGAATAGGCTATGTCTGGATCCACTTTCTTAGAAATAAATAATTTTAGAAATATGAATAAAGAATTACAAATTTATGAATAAATATATTTTAAAAACACACATAATAAACAAACATGACAACAAATTTAAAATAAGTAAATTAATATTTGTTTTAATACACGTAAATATAAAAACAATTTGAAAAGATAACATTGATCACAATAACTTCGCTAAATTAGACCATACAGAGATAGATTTTCCACATGCAGGCTAAGTCTCTTAATACGGAGTTCGGTGACTTTTGGATTTGTTGAAGGAACCTCAACAAACTTAATATCATTGGAAAGCTTGTAAAGTGAGAAAAATAATGGTGCTTAAATCAACTTATTAGCTTCAATATTAGTGGAGATATTCCAATTTTAGAGGTAGAAGGTACAAAGTTTGGTTCTGCCAGTTTCAGGCGATGGACGGTAACTATGCTCTGCGCGTGCCCCAGCGCTATTAATAGAAAACGCATGCCTCAAACATGGCTAAAAATATCAAAATCAGTACGTGGGCAATTTGTTTATATTGGATGATCGCAGCTTAGCGCTATTACTACTCCCATAGTAATGTATTTCAATGTGTAGAGAAATCAACACACCTTCATAAAATACTACTTTTCCATACCTTTTTCAGATTCCTTCCTCCAGTTTTTAACGATTTTTTGTCAAATTTTTGTGCCGAAAATCGATGCAAAAATGTCAGCAAAACAATCCTTCAAAAAAAATCAATTTGCAAGGTGAAAATTCCAAAAAATTCCGGCGAATTTGGTGTCATTCGAAAGATCAGATACTGCTCTACACGAAAATGGCCTCAAATTCAACGTAGAGGGAGTTTACGAACCCCTACTCTGGCATGGAAGTTGGGAAAATTTATGCACTGTGGAAGCAAAATGGAGTCTTCAAGTGCAGTCGCTACCGCGACTACCGTGAAGTCTCCTAACTCACTGCGCATTCAGATTGTTTTTTGGGGTGTTAAAACATCGATTTAGGAACAACTAATGCCATATCCAGATCAAGGAAGGATTAAGCTTCAAGAGGATACCAATTTCATGGTAAAATATTGAAAAATATTCATTTTACTGAAGGTTTTTCGTAGCAAAATTTTGCGTGTTAGCAGATACAAATGCGTGATTGCGGTATTCTGTCGTTCTCCCTACTCTTAATTCTTAAGGGTACATCATTGGATCTGTACCATCTTGTGAACCACTTGTCATGCTTGTGCAGTGCTAAATAGACACTGGTTCGTAGATCGACAAATCTATCGCATTCATGGCCTTTTTGACATTATTATTGTTATTTTCACTGTCGGCATTCTAGCATGCCGACAGTGAAAATAACAATAATAATGTCAAAAAGGCCATGAAAGCGATAGATTTGTCGATCTAACTGGTTCGGTGCAATATGGTGCACACAAATTACCCAAGTTCAAAATGGTGAACCATGGTGTAGCATCTCATACAGTGCCCTCTGCATCCCCATTCTTGACCATGGTGGCCCAAAGCTAAGTTTTAGTGGCCTCGGGCCTAGTATGGCTATGCTCATTACAAATACAAGCACTGCCCAAGTATAGATTCTTACTCCACTTGTTGATTGACAATCAAATGATTATATAATTTTTATCACATGTGTTACTGTTACTGTTACCAAAGACACTACAAGGGGAAGACTGGACACTTCGCGGATTTTGTGTAACGCTGAATTTCGTACATGGGGAAGGGCGCCCCTAGCGTTGAGTAAGTAAACTTCTTGTTGTTTTCGCGCGTAGCCATTGAAAACACAATAGGGAACTGGTAGTGAAGTATCAAATTCCTTCTTATTTTTGCTTTTTTATCTCAAAATGTACACCAAATATTAATAGGAGTTTGTTTCTAAGTTTGTCTGTTTACAGGTGAAAATTTCCAAGAAATATTTAATAGTAGACATGCAGAATCAACATTCACGTACAAGTTTCTTTGCTTGCTGTTAAAAAAGAACTCATGTACATCATCAGGATTGTTGATGTTACCTGTGTCATGGTTTGAAATCAAAATAGTAACTTTTATTTGAATACCTCTTTTCTCTTTGAAGAATTGTTGTTAACAAGAGTGTCACATCCGAAACACAAGCATTTTGTTAACTGCGGCACATCGGAAATGCGATGCCTCAAAAAATCCAAGTCAAGTTAAAGTCATGCAGGAAATCTGGTTCCTCTTTTCACTTTCTTCTCCAAATTCGCAGATTAAAACATAATGTTCACTTCTCATTTTCTATGCAAAAAACTACAGAAAAAAAAAAAAAAAAAGATTTGAGGATTTGAAAATTGTCATCTTTGTTGACAAATTTGCTCAAAAAGCAGAAATATCAAAAAACAAGTGTGCCTTATGTCTGCATATATTTCAAGTTCATACTTCTAGTAATCTAAATCCTGATATTTCATTTCATTCACCATGGATACATAAATATGAAATATGAACTTTTATGTGAAAATGTTATAAATCAAACTAGGGACAAAAAATTAATGAAATTAACTCCTGTCCATGTGGATATCAGGATTAGATTACTAGAAGTATGAACTTGAAATATATGCAGACATAAGGCACACTTGTTTTTTGATATTTCTGCTTTTTGAGCAAATTTGTCAACAAAGATGAAAATTTGCAAATCCTCGAATCTTTTTTAAAACAAATTTCTGTAGTTTTTTGCATAGAAAATGAGAAGTGAACATTATGTTTTAATCTGCGAATTTGGAGAAGAAAGTGAAAAGAGGAACCAGATTTCCTGCATGACTTTAACTTGACTTGGATTTTTTGAGGCATCGCATTTCCGATGTGCCGCCGTTAACAAAATGCTTGTGTTTCGGATGTGACACTCTTGTTAACAACAATTCTTCATATAAAGAGAAAAGAGGTATTCAAATAAAAGTTACTATTTTGATTTCAAACCATGACACAGGTAACAGCAACAATCCTGATGATGTACAAGAGTTTTTTTTTAACAGCAAGCAAATTAAGAAACTTGTACGTGAATGTTGATTCTGCATGTCTACTATTAAATATTTCTTAGAAATTTTCACCTGTAAACAGACAAACTTAGAAACAAACTCCTTTTAATATTTGGTGTACATTTTGAGATAAAAAAGCAAAAATAAGAAGGAATTTGATACTTCACTACCAGTTCCCTATTGTGTTTTCAATGGCTACGCGCGAAAACAACAAGAAGTTTACTTACTCAACGCTAGGAGCGCCCTTCCCCATGTACGAAATTCAGCGTTTCATTGATCACTGTACAAAACCGGCGCAGTGTCCAGTCTTCCCCTTGTAGTGTCTTTGCTGTTACTTACATGACATAATTAAGCAATTTTTCAATTTTTTTTCTGCAAATTTCTTAAAATTATGTCAGCTAGTAGTAGGAGATCTTGTAAGTATATCACTGGTAAAGTTTATCTTTGAATAACATAATAATTAACCATCTTAGCTGATTTTTATTCTAATTATTATTTATATCATAATATATGTTTTGCGGCAAGTCACAACACAACACAAGTGGCATTCGATTTGGATGATTTGCTGCAAATTTATGCAATCAGGCCAAGGCTTCAGAAGTTCAGGGTTTTTGTGCTTCATTTTTTTGTTTACTTATTAGACATAATTTGTTTTTTACTTTTGAAATTTACTTACCTTTGGCAGTATAATGACACAAGAATATTACACAGCATTGATCAATGAATGAATAATGTTGCAATGTTGCCAATTAGTCATGACAAAACAATGACATGTCAGATGTACATTACTCATTAGATCGATGGCAAAACACTCCTCCCGCTGGGCCCCGAGTCCCGAGCCGAGCTTCAATTTTCAAACTACCTTGACGCAAATTACGGTATCGTAGCTTTCTGTCGATTCTTGATCTCGTTGATGGACTGTTCAATCTAATGAAATGACTGTTTTCTCATGAATAGAAACGTGAGGCCAGGAATTTCGTTGGAGGGTGGTACACGTACAGTATACCGAGTATTCGTACGTGAAACTCGCGTTTTTTACAACTGTACTTCGTGATGTGAACAGTTTCGGTCTTATACTAGCTTCCTCGTAGATCGTGAATGATAGCTTTCCTCCAGACCTCGTATTTTAGTTCTCCTATTTTATCTCTCTACAGTATAAAACAAAACTAGCCTTATTAGAGTGTACCGATCTATAATGATATTATTAAATATTCCAACTAGAAAGGGATACAAAAATACATTGACAATCATTCATCAAAAGTTTTAAAAATGCCCACAATGTAAATAACCAAATCACTACGGGTCTTAAAAAAGACTATGAGGAAAACCCCGATTCCTGGGGAATCCCCATTTTCTCGATCTCGTACATTGCGCGATGATATGAACAGACTAGAGGTGGTTGTATTTCGGGATGTGGGTGAACAAGTGGTCTCCTATTGCATTCTAGGTTATTTCCCCCACTCTTCTCAAAATACTGAAACAATAAAAATATGGTCGACTGAATTACATTGTGTAAATATAATTATTATGCAGCATTTATCAAAATATGAAACTGAAAGCTACTTGGCAAATATGTTATTTCTCGGAGGCGGGTCGGGGGTGTGGATGAGGGGGCGGAGATCTTCCACGTGGATTTTATTGCCACCACTCTCTTTTCATAAAGACTGAACCAGGAATATGGCAGGCTTCTTTTTTTCTTTTTTTTTAGATGATTGCAAATATGAAATTGTATCATATATTTGATTGTTTATTGATTAATTATGAATGCTCACTTCTTTGATTGATGTGTGTCTCTTTTATTGATGCAACCATCATGCATTAACAATTGTGAAACTATTGAAGCTAGCATAAGAAAGACTGGAGATATGTGTTTTGTGAGATGAGCTTTGGATTCACATACAGTCAAACCTGTCTATAGCAGCCAACCTGTCAATGGTGGCCACAAACAAAAATCATCTGCAGAGGAAAACAATGTTAGGGGACCTGTCTATAGTGGTCACCTGCCTGCAGTGGCCAGGTTTATTGTTTCCTTAGGTGGTAAATATACAGTTCACCTGTATATGATTTCATGACAAATGTAAAAGTAATCTCATTATAATGTAGAAAATAATCAAATACTTGATTATTTTACAGTCCATAATATATCATTTTTGACATTTTGAAATAATTTGTTGTTAATTTTTTGTATTGACTATTGTAATGCTTTTTTAAATCATTATTGTCATCATAATTACAAACTGTATATGTTCTTATAATTATCATAATTATAATTATATCATAATCATAATTATAGACTATATAATTATATTCAAATTATTATTATAATTATCTTTTAGTTACTTTTCTTTAACCTATTGTTAAATACATGTACGTGTATTACTATTACAATATTCATCAACATTCACCCTTTGTAGTTGTAATGTATTTGCAAATGGAATTAAATAACCCAAGCTAATTTTGTTCTACATTTCATTAGTGATTATTCTGATTAGCTGCCTTTAACGTTACACACGCAAACAAACAAACAAAATAACACAAAAAAGCATTTCCCCGACCAATGCAATGCAGGCACATCAAGAAAATACCATTAAAAACACATATTACATATTTAATAGGATATACATTTATTTGTGTATAAAAGAATTCATTATTTTGCGTAAATACAATCTGTGATTCACAACTTTACAAACATAAAATGTTTCATTTAGAACAAAATTGCACAAAATAAGCATGATTTCTAAAGAATGATTCCACTCCATGATGCTGACAAGCCAATGCGTAATATTCATTTTTATTATTTTAAATTAATCTTCAAAAGTTTGAGCATATTGCTGGGTGAGAATGAGAAGGGTGTCAAGTCGATTTCTTCACACCGTCTTGTAGATCAGAGGCATCTCTATCATGTAGTAATTATTTATAATTTGGGGAATATTACAACAACAACAAATTAAGGAGGTCTACATGTTTTTTGTAAGGGCTTCCAAACTAATATCTCGGAAGTACAAAAAGTGACTTAGCGCCCTTCTCTTTCTCAAAGATATTTGTTACTTTGATTACGTGAGATGATTATAAACATACATGAATTTTCTAGTAAACACATGGTGACTACTGTGCAAATGCAGTATGCATTTTTGCTAATCTGAGGTTGCAATAAAATGTGGCTTCATGAATTCAACATTTTCAGTTTAGCAAGGTTTATGTAGGATAATTATCACAAGCTCCAGTTTATACATCAAATGCTAGTAGAATTGGGATTTATATAAACATTGTAAGAGCTTTGTCTCAATACATTATATAACCAGTTAATTTAAAAAGTGCACAGATATGTCAACAGGTGAAGATATTATAGTGAGTTGCAAATTTTAATTGAATTAAAATCAGTCTGATTTCATTACTATCATACTTAACAATTACAAGGTGCGTGTAAACATAATGAAATATCTTTAGCACTGACAGAAGAAGATTTCATGACCCACAGGTTTGATTATGAAAGAGTTCAACTCCCTCCTTGGTATAGAAAAAAGTGGGGCTAAATTTTCCAAACATTTTAAGCCATGTTTTTTTGTTACTCATGTTTGTTTTACTCCCACTTTCATGGTATAACTCATAATCATTTGAAACGTAATCAATGGTATTTTATAACATACAGTAACTGCATAAAAAAATACAGTCACGCGTGCCTACATGTTTGTCTATAGTGTGACGTTACAGCTATTCATTGCCATGGGTAATGGTTCTATACAATGTCAGGCAAGCCATACATTTCTGATCTAGCAGTTGCTCATAAGGCAATCGCCCAGCTCTCAACTCATAAACAAAAGCCCAAATCAAAAGTCAAGTTGTTTAGAATCATTACTATGATATAACAAAAGAATGTGACATCACAACTTAGGTTCTCTATACAGGGTGGCCCCCAAAAAATGGAACGGGGTATTGCCATAGTAAAGACACTTAAGTAAGTAACTTACTTCATAGCATCGAGTAAAGATCAATGCGTGCGCCTTTGTTAGTGCGCATTCAGCTGTGTAGAGAGAAGAAGGGATACTAACAATGGCGCACGCATTGAACGTTACTCAATGCTATGACGGGCATCATGTGTCTTTATTATGGCAAGTACCCCGTTCCGTTTTTGGGGGGCCACCCAGTATTGAATCATATTAGGCAATTTTTAAAATTTATGTGGGTAAAAAATAGACAAGAAAGAAAGGGCGCACAAGCAGACCTTTGACATCACTAATAAACAACATTAAGTGAATTCGACTTGGGCAAGGTTACTGCATTACAAATATAAGGATGTTGAAAGAAATGCATAGATTTCAGAGAACTGAAGGTTAACATTGAACATGAATTTTGGAATGTATGCAGGATTCAATCTATGGCGACTAGAGCAAACATTATGTATAAAAGAATAACTCAATTCCAGATCCAGACAGTGCCATACCTATCCTTTTTTTTTGTCATCCATCAAAAACCTATACAATCCAATATGCTCATTGTTAATTGATGAAACATCAAAATGCAAGTCAGTTAATTTGTCTATTTGATAAACATATTTTATTCACATTTATCTATATATGTTATATATTTGATTTTATTGATCATTTGCCTCAGTTGAACATTCTTCTAGGAAGAAAAGCTGAGGCAATCTTGACTCTTTATCATATTTATAAATAATAATAATAGTTAAAGGAGAAAATCAAAGAAAACCCCTAAATATGACGATATTCATATCTACAGAAAGCTTATAAGCCATAGAATGAGCTTGACTGACATTCAAACAATATAACGCTTCCATAAAAGCGAAATTAGGGTGAAAACATCACCCTATTCCCAGGGACAAATTCGCTCAATCGCTACACGAAACGGCCTTTAGCTGTGACGTAAGAACCGGGCTTGAAGCCCATGCGGCTGCCGCGGTTATATGTAGATAAGCGTATACATTAATATACCAGGCTGGAAAGACAAGCTTCAACTTATGTGCTATTTTTCCCTTACCAAGAATAAATTATAATACTGTTTGTAATTTGCTTCTCATTTATATTTTCATCATGATATTCCAACAAATGTATTGTTTGTGACAAAAAAGTTGAAAAAGGTGAAAAAAAGAAGGGGAAACTATACGACTGTGTCGTGCAGTAGGCCTGCACAGATTTGGGAGAAGGCGATTTTTTACCAACATGTAGTTTCACTTTGACATATCAGACGGAGAATTTACCACTTCCATTATGGAAAGTCGATCTATCATGGCTAGTTTCATGGTTTAGCTTGAAAAGTCGAGTGAATTAGATTCGCGATCTCCTGTGTTGTTACGATTCATCCGCGATTTCTCTGAACATTGGCAGCCGCATTACCTATACGGCTGATAGCGCTGGCGGATTTACATTTCCTGCGCGCGCATCAAAACAAACGAGTGCACGTGTTAGCTAGCTAGCTTGCTCCTCCACGGATACTTCAAAGTCCATTAACAGGCTGTTTTGTTGAAATTCTTCGTCCATGTTGAACTGTCAGATGTAATTCTAGAGCGAGATCGTGATCGTGTGGTGGACTGTAGAAAGCTTCGAATATATAGCGCATACGCTGGAACTACTTTTAGTTCAATAACATACACAATATGCATAGTATACGGCCGGGTATACGATCGTGCGCTTGCATGTATTTCTCGATGGACGAAACTTTTACGAAACGAAACAAAACCAAAACAAAACGGTGAGAAATACACTATTCTATGTAATTATACCAGTTATTGACATATTGAAATGGATAAGAAATATTATATATTGTTATAACAAAGGCAATTCTAGCTCGGAACATGATTCTACTAGGTTATTTTGTTTTGAAACACAGCTATAATAGATTTGTTTTTCATACTATCTCCGACTCCGTGTACATATGAACAACAATTCGGCAAAATGGTGAGTTGTAAACAGTTATTTTACGGAGATTGACACTTTTTCAATGCCAATAATGACATGAATATTGACATTAGGATATGTTTCAGGACATGGGAGGACAACTGTGTGTCAGATATTGATTATTCAGGCAATATTCAATCGTTTTGAGAGAGTAGAACTGCGTCCACTCTATGAACATTTGCGTGTAGATCGCCGTTCGAGCTAGAGCTGTCGGGAGCGCAAAGCCCGGCTCTTACGTCACGCACAGAGCCACTTTGCTGTGCCGATTTCATGGTAAAGGGGAGGGTCAATTCACTAAAATTTTATTTTCATAAAACATGAAACTGAACACTTTCATGACTTGTTAACTGCACAAATTGCTTTAATAACTCATTCTATCATAAAATAAACCATAATAACTTGATTCTATTCCCTTTGAATTTCTCCTTTAACATTTATATGGTGCTTAAAGTGATGCCTGTAAAGTGTTTAACTCCACGAAAAATACTTGGAGCTTCCTCGTTTCTCTTCTGCCGTGTTTTTTAGCTTATGGTAAGAGAAGAATAAAATAGGGTTAGATTTTTTTCAAATGTCCCTTTGGTATGAAGATAATTACCATTGAAAATCATTATTTCAAAAGCGTTGATCAACGCTTTTGATAAAAAGTACAATCGTCCTAGCTGAACACGTCCGCATGCAGCACGCGTGAGAACATTCCGGAGATTGAACTTTGAGCCGAGCGAGTGCAAATTCCATGAATTCTGTACTACGTCTGTAAACATACACGGGTGCGAATATCTCAAACGGATCATTATTTACTGCGACAAATGTATGGCAGACCATCAGTATTCGGTGATAAAATATGAACTCAATATTCGTTTTTTTCACTAGGTAAACAGTGTTTTCTTTCAAACTTTCACAAATCTTTCAATTGTATTTTACAATGATATTGATATAGGATTGAAGTCTCAAATTTCATTTTGTGCAATATCTGACACTTTACAGGTATCACTTTAATACAACAATTTTTAAATGTTGAAGAAACAGAACTATACTATTCCATCTCATAATTTGCATAATTGAGAATTCATGTGCAATCCTTTTTCATGGGTATGTGCAGATAGTATTAACATTCAGTGCTGTTTTGTGTGACACACAAACACACATTTTGTGTAGGAAAAGATCTTGTCTGATTTGTGTACCATCAAATCAATTTTTGACAGTCATATGTCATGTCCATGCAGACTAACAATTTGGCAACACATGGAAGGCAAATCAGTGAAAAGCTCAGCACAACCCAGGTGCGGCGCTACGTTCCAAAAACACAATGCATTGGGGGGGGGGGGGGGCGAGCATTGTTCACAAACAATGCTCCCCCCCCCCCTCAATGCATTGTGTTTTCCGAACGTAGCGCCGCACCTCTCTTCACCCACAGCGATGTCCTGGTGGGAATGTGAGGTAATGATGCCTGCTGGGCAACTACTGGTTTGCAGTGACACCGACCACTTGCTCAATAAGGCAAGGCCGGCTTCAGCAGCGGTGAAGAACAAACAATTAAACAAAGTTACCCCTGGTCACTGTGTACCATTCAAGCCAATACATTACGGTGTGCATTTACAACTCCCCATGGAGCATACAGTCAATGAGGAGACATGAAGGGGCATCAGGCTAAAGATTTATTCTCTATAACATTGTCTCTTCTTTCCACGTTCCTCTCATTTCCAGATTTTGACGACGCCATCCCGCGATGCGGTTACCATGGCGTTGGAGTTGGAGGAGATCTGGAAGACGCCCATGTCTGTGATGACATCCCGGTGACCCGAGGGGACCTGCTCGGCGCTGCGACGCTGGCTCTCGTCACCAGCAGAGGGTGCTGGGGCACTGGCTACATTACGCTGCTTGCCGTACGACTCCACCACCACTTCAGTGCCGTCTATCACACGATGACTGTTAAAAACAATTACAAATAGTGTCATAAAGTTACTTATCAAAGTTGATTTTGCGAGTTTGCGAGTTTAATTTTCAAATCACCTTTACCACCACCACCATCATCATCATCATCATCATCTATACTATAAACAAATCCTCATTATTGTCATCATCATCATCATCATCATTTTCAGTATAATATTTAACATTAAGGTCAAATCAATATCAATTGTATTAAAAAATGCATTCAAAATCATGAATTATATTTGTTGGCGTTTCATTAGCTGACTTTTAAACTTCATACTTTAAACAAATCTTATTTGAAGGAAGCAGTGAGTTATATAAGGCTATTGTAATAGTAGTAAATGATCATCATTATAATTGAAATTATCAGTATGGACAACATAAATGCCCAAGTAAATGTAACACCTATTGCATACAAATATTGTGACAAATCAAACAAATGGAAAGCAAAAGCTCACTTGTACGAGACGCTGAGTTGTGTTGGGGGATCGTTGACAGATCCAGCAATGATTGAGGACTGCTGAGGGTTGTTGACATTCCAGTACCGGATTCTCTGGTCAGATCCTGCCGTCAAGAAGCAAGGCATGTTCTCCATGGAGGGAATGCAGTACAGGGCATGGATGGCATGTTGGGACGTCTGCAGATGAAAGTGGACAGAGACTGATTCTTATGACATATGTAAGCTCTTTGATAGCTATAGTAGAGTAATGATTAGCTACGAGACACAAATATTGGATAATTGTTGGTCATATTCCAAATTCCCCCTTCAAAATGAGCTAAACTTAAATTAAGAGAGAATATATACATATTAACAAATATCTCCTACATCACCTTAATTTCTTACCTGTGTTTGTGAGAGGGGAGGGTGAGGGCTGGCCCACAGAGTGAACTGTCTCGCCCCTGTCTCCATGTCCCACATAGACACCTCGTTGTTCCCCTGTACCGCCGAGATGAGCCAAGATTGGTTGCTGGGGTGCAGGCTTACCCTCCTGACCAGAGCACCTATTCAAAAGGATAAATGAAGTTTACTTTTGCTGCAATGAATATTGATATGACAAATTACCATCATAAAGTACACAAGTTCATCATGACATCTCAACATTGCCCATATAAATACAGTTGAGCTGAGCTGAGCATAAATACAATTTTCTTTTCTACTTGTTTAGATATGTTAATTTTGTTGGAAACAACAAAATAAAATTTAATCGAATTGAAGAAACAAGAAATATAACGAAATGAATCGAATTGAAAATTGAATACAATCAAGAAATCATTACCAAACAGGTGCTGTATGCTGATGTGATTGGAAGTTAGAATCTTATGTCCCAGTAAGTTAGGCTACTATTTGTGATTATTTTGTTTTATTGTCACATGGCCTAGTTACCTAGTGAATGGTTTATCATTATCACCTGACAATAAATTTAAATAATAATATCACATGACATAATCACCTGATGGATGTTGCACTGTTGTGATTGGAAGCTGGAACCTCATATCCCAGCACACATGACTCCCATTGGTCGTCCCTATGGCTAGCCAACACTGCTGGGGGTCCACTGCAAACGATGTTATCAGACCTAAAGAGTAAGGGGGTGAGAAAGAGAGGGAGAAAATACAATTTCAGTGATGCACCAAGATTTGCTGAGCCTTGTACATTTTGCAGATTAGATGTTCTAATTCAAATATGAATTTCTGAATTTAAAATGCATATTTTGAAAACTTCTAAATATTTTCTTGAGATGTTCTAAGGTTCTTAGGTCTATTAAAAAGTACACATAATTTAGTGATTCCATGGGATTCATAAATACATAATGCAACAATATATAATAAGTATCTATAGGAACTTTCTTAGTTATACAGGCTGTTTCGCCTTTTGAGGCTCTTCAGTAACTAATCTTGGGGACAGTGGTAAGAACATATATATACCCAGAGAGGGTGTAAAAAAAGATGTATATAAAGGGGGATATATAAAGGAACTTATAAAGAAACTGCTTTTAACAATACCATGAATACTGGGTGGTGCGGTCAAGCAAGTATATTCCAATATTATTCCAAAGCCTATGGTAACCAAGTGAATTTTAGGGAATATATCAATCAAGACTAAAATATACCATGTTTCTGCTGATTGCGTAGCCTGAACGCCTCTGTGGGCGATCGTAGATCCCAGCCCACCAGATAGCCTTGGGACGTGGCATAGACCAGGACTGACTGTGGACCTGTGTCAAAGTGGGCCAGGTCCACAGCTACACCCTCCTCCACCACGTTCAGTTCTCGCTTGTGTAGGGGGGTGAGCCGAGCGGGCGATGCCTCTATCCTGTGATGATAATATAATGCAAAGACAGTAACAAATAAACATAATTTGTGTTTGCTACTGCCCTAAACACTTAACACACACAAATAATAAAATAATCATATAAATCACTTATCATATAAATCAATGATCAGTTTGGATATCTTAGTATGCTAAATAATGAGTAACAGTTTCATGCAAAACACATACTGTTTGGCCTGTAAAAAGGTTATTCGAGTACCTATAAACAACAGAAAGAACAACATGTTTTCACACATTACCTGTTGACATTTATCGTCCCATCATCCGAGCCCGAAGCGATGCTATGCGAAGACTGACAGAATGCTAGCGTCTTGATCTTGCCTCCCTGTCTGTTGTAGGTCTGTCTGGACTTGTTTGTGTTGGCCTTGCCGATGAGTTTAGTACAGTCCCACACCTTCACTGTGCCGTCGTCTGAACATGTCGTGAAGAGAGTCTGGTCTGGGCTGACTTGGAGCCTGAAAAAAAAAACCCCAAAACAGAAATGAGAGTTAGGCCTGAATGGAAAAATAATGGTCAATACAAGCAAGGCTTGAATTGATTTATCGTTCATTATTGGTGTTGGCCTAGTCCAGTCACATACCTCCTTCTTCTGCCTCCTTCAATCCCAAAGATTCTTGCAGATACTTATGTGCACTCTGATGTTGACTCACCATACAGTATGTCCTGAATAGAGTGTGGTATATAAAGCCTGGATTTAAGATAAATGAAGCAGGATTCGAACCAAAGACCCCAGATTACAGTTCCAGCACTTGACCAACTGAGCCATCTCAGGAGGTACACATTTCTCAAAGGATCAATGAAATTGTTTGATTCTATCGGACCTACCTCAGCATATGGCTAAATAAAAAAATGGAATGGCAAACTTCATATATTTAACATGGGAAACAAACTGGTTTCACTCTTCCGTGTGATATAATAAAATATTTTAACATCACATGACTGAGGTTAGCCAATCAATAACTCGTATTTGACCAAGTCAGATAACATTACCTGTTAACAGCTCCCCGATGCTCGTGGAGGTGAGCCACTAGGAGTCCCTTTGGTTTCCAGGAGGGCTGTGGAGTCTTGGCATTGAAGGTGAGGTCTATGAGCATGCGTCTCATGATGTCCGTAGCATACTGGTCCCTCTTCCTTGTGACTAGGCCTCTTAGGCTCAGTCGGCATGGCGACACTTGGACTGGAATATTAGTAATAGAAAGAATGATATTGATGATAATCGTCACATTATAAGGTTAATATTGGCAATACATGTTAATTCTATGAGTATTCATCTGATGATGTCAGTAGCATACTGGTCCCTCTTCCCTGTGTCTAGAATACTTCATGTAATAGGGGCCTTGAATGAATGTAAAGTCTACAAGCTAAACTAATTGGTTGTTGAGCTAAAAGGCTGGCATAATCTAGCATGTTATGTTTGAATTGCCTTGCCTTTTTAATAAAATATTGTGTCAACCGTTTTTTTGTGTGGTAATTAAGACAGGTTACAAAGCAATGACATCACATTCTTCTGTTGTATAATTATCATGCTTATGACAACATGGGCTTTTGATAGTAAGCTATAGCTGACAATTGCCTTCTTAGCAACTGTTAGGCCACCCATACTTTTTTTTCTGTTGCCATTTTTCAGAACCATTAAACATGGCAATAAACTGCTGTGACGACACATTCCAGTACTCATTTTTCTAATGGTGCCAAGCCATTGATTCACAATTTAATTTGATTTGAAATGCACAAAACACATCATTGCTTTAGTTTAGATGTGTGATCAAAAGGACTTATACTGATAATTGTTAACATTGTATATTGACATCTGTGCCAAACAGCACTCAGTATTCATAAAGGGTTAAACAGTTTCTCATTTCCATTATCTCCATACTCACGGTGAGCTGGCAGGCGCTTGGTCTCCTTCACCACCTGTTTCCTGACCGGAGTGCCCTCCGCAGCCGCTTGCAGCTGAGACATGCTGATTGGCTCGTTAGCCGACAACCCTCCTCCCTTCTGTACCTGTGCCTTACCCCCGGAGCCCCCTCCCCCAACCTGCTGTGCCTGCTGTGTTTGCTGTGGATGCTGACCCCCTTCCCCTGGGCCAGGGGAGGCTTGCTTTCCCACCCCCACACCCTGGGGTGATGTAGTAGTCTGTGACTGAGGTGCTGCTAACTGATCTGCAGGAACCTTTCCTTCTGTGGGGGACCCTTGTACCCCCTGCGAGGGGGGATTTGCTACCTCCTGGGTGGTCTTGGGGGTGGTGGATGATATTTGCTCCTGGCTAGGGACTTTGGTGGGTGGGGTTGGTGTCTGGAGGGGTGTGTTGGAGGGGACACGCTGGATCGGGGCATGAGGGAGGGCTAGGTCTCCCCCTGAGGGTTGCTGCGTGGGAGGGGTGCTGGTAGAGGTGGTGGTTGTGGTGGACGACTGCTGGGCTGACTTGGATGGTTTGGTGTCAGATGCTGTGCCGAACATGCTCCTCCACTCCTCGTTCTGCAAGAAGGATGACACAAGATGGGTTTACTCTCTTATTTCAACAGGTAAAGTGTGTGTTCAACAATATAATGTTTCTTCAGTGCTTTGTATTTACCACCATCATTTTAATATTTGTTTTTCATCATCATCATCGTCGTCGTCATCGTCGCCGTCGTCGTCGTCATCCTCGTCGTCGTCGTCGTCATCATCATCATCATCATCATCATCACCATCATCACCATCATCACCAACATCATCATCATCATCATCATCATAATCATCATCACCATCACACCATCTTTATAATCATCACTATCATCACAATAATCCTCACCAACATCATAATATTCATCATGATCATCATCATGATAATCATCGGATTCATCATAATCAAAATCATCAGTTCTTCCTTCTCCTCTTCACCACCACCATCATCATCATCATCATACAGGGCAACATACCATAGCTGGATCTGCTGAAGCCTGTTTCTTCTTGCTCTTCTTGGACTGGTTCTTGTCTGGCATCTCAGACCCCGGGACGGGGGGCTTGATGAGATCTGCGTGGTTCTTCTGGATGTAGGGGTGCACACTGAGGTTGACCTGGCCGGGGGTGAAGGGGTCGTGGGGCGACGGGGAGGGGGGCGGCATCTCACCCATACTGCAAGGTAAAAGTATATGTAAGGTTTAAACCATCTTTCATTAACAAGGAAATTATGCAGAATTAAATGGATGTTACAATCAAATGGGATGGATCTTTTGTGTACATATTAGCTTACCATTTTCCCTGAACAAGAAAGTCATGCAAAAATAATAGGGTACAATGAAACAGGATGGCATCTCTCTTTGTGGTTGATAGAGCAATACCATGTTACGACTAAAACATCTAATAAGATGATTAGCTTCTCAAGATGCATACAAGAACCCTGATTGGTGTTCATTAATAATGACAGCATAGTGAGGACAAGTCAACACAATCCCTACAGGTATCCAGAGTAAAACATTCCTGGGGAAATTGTTTCTTCTCATACCTTAGCCCAAAATATTGGAACAAATGGGGGTGCATAGTGTTACAGAGGAGGATGCACTGTGCGGGGGGAAATTGAGGAGTTCAATCGACTGTTGCTATCCACTGGATAAGCCGAAAGGGAAAAAAGAAATTAGTGAGAGGGTCATTAAAATATCTTTGACTCACCTGGACTTTGCCTTGGACTGCTTGACCATGATGTCTCTGAGATAAATCAGTTTGTCTTCATCCTCTTCACTCATCCCCTGGGACTGTAGTTTCCTCAGAAGCTGAAAAATAGACATAAATAGAAGTGTGGTTTATAATTTGGTTTTGTTAAAATTTGTGTGAGATTCGCAAATGCACACCTGTGCGGAAACATTTATGTACCTCTAAGGGATCGAAATAGAGATCATTTCAAGTTACCTGTACATTTATGTATATTACTGCTATGTTTACAATGTATAAACATATGTTTCTGGGATTTTTTAAGCATGTTAAATTTGCTATGAGCCTTTTAATATAATTAGTCAAGACCCAGGAATGCTAGAATTCTAGCACATTTTAGACTGGTTTCTAAAGGCAGTCTCCTGTGATGAGAGTGAAAGCATGCGACAAGGTGCAACTGAGATTGCATGAGACTAGCTGCAACTAGTCTTGTGTGCGCATCCAAAGTTTTGAATATGTTCAAAACCGTGAAACTGTTGTCTCAGTCCTTGCAACAGTTTTTGTGCTTGGGACTGAGCCCTCTCACACGATGCAACCTTTTTTCATGCAATTCTAGAAATCAATATTTGCATCATATTTCATGCCATGAAACAGCAAGACTCCTCGTTGGAGACCGGCTATACACAAAGCATCAAGAAGAAGTAGATTGCTTATGTACGGTCCAGGCTTCCAAGTTCGCGCGGCAACCAAGTATGCACATTTTATTTGCAGCCATTTTGTCAAAGTTGCGATAGCAACTGCACAGTGTGCGCGATCTTCAATGCCTCTCTACTTTGCATGTGCCCGATGCCCCTTTTTTTTTACAGACTAAAATGAAAGGGTTTTGAAAACCTGACCAAATAGATCAAATACAATGAGTAATCTCAAACAAAAACATGTTCATTACACTAAAGAATTTTCTGAATCAACTGGTATGCAAATCATTATGAAAATGAATACATTTCTTATCAAAATGGTGTGATGAAAGTTAGATGCGCAAACTTTGATGCCCCCATCATACATACCTGAGCCATGTGGCTTGATTCAGCCTCGTTATACTCTGCTTGATGTCCTGGCCGGCATAGGTTGCGGATCAGCTGTCTGTCTGTCAGGTTGTCAAAGAAGTCCTCGATGATTGGCGAACGCACGATGTAGTCATAGACAGCTCGTGGCACAGGATCCTTCAAAACACTCAGGATAATGGGCTGGAACAAAACATGCAAAGGAAAGAAATTATTTATAAATGTACTTTAGTTTCCAGATTTATCAGGTTCATGTTTGTCAAAGACGTCTGTGATAATTAGCAGACACACAATGTCATCATAGACAGCATGCGGGACCAGATTATCGAGAACACTAAGCACACTTAGAATTATGACCTGTAGGAAATGTATCCACAAACGGGTTATAGTCACTCCTGTGTAGAAAGGCTACTTCCCTATGAAATCCTAATTTGTATTGTTTTCCCCCAAGAAAATTGAAAGGCAAAAGTAATGACATACTGATCACAATTAACAAATAAACAAACACAACCTCTTTTACTGAGTGACTTGTTTTCATTTGTATACAAATAATTGTGTCTTATGAAAACTAACAAACCTCTTCATCAAGCTGTATGATAGGTTTATTCAGGTATAGCAACATCATCAAATAATATTCAATTAATGTGAAACAAACAAGAACAAAGACACAAAAGAAAACAAACCTCTTAAATCAAGCTGTATAATGGGTTTCTTTTTATTGAGGTCAAAGTGTTCACTACCAATCACTTTTAAATAATATTTTAATGACATATCATACGTGACAAGCAAATTAAAATACAAATAAACTAACAAACCTCTTTATCGAGCTGTATGATTTGTTTCTTGAGGTATGGCAAGAGAAGTGGAGTGAGATTGCAGTGTACGTCAGCAATGTTGAGGGACCTGGCGATTGCTGCAATGAACCCCACTGTTGCTTGCCGAATCCATAAGTTCTAAAGAAACAACAACAACAACAAAGTTGGTATCTTCACATATTTTTAAGAAGTTTCTTGAAATGAAACAAGTGAATTAGCAAAACTCACAAGAGCATACTAGCCACATGAATGGCACAAGGCTATTTAACACCTGACCATGTTATCCAATCCATTTACACATGACAGATATATAATGAAGAACATAGCAGAACGTCTACACTACACAAGATGTACACTTTTCTAAACTAATACAGAGATATAGATGTATTGAACAAATTATGTGGCCATTTCTAAGAGAGCTTGTTTCTGCAAAAGTCCGAGTTTATCCAGACCCCCCCCCCCTTTCCAAAGCCAAAAATTCTAAAGGACATCAGGGACCACCTAGGTCCCTGGTGGGGTCCAGGAGCAGCGCCTCTGTGGGGTGCAAAGAACACCCCCCCCTCCTTTTTTTACGGAGCTGAACATTCTAATGAAATATCTATGTTTACTCACTGGATGACAGACATATGGAACCAACTCTGTGGCCATTTCCAGCAGGGCTTGTTTCTGTAGCAGTCCTAGTTCTATCAGACCTCTCACACTCTTTGAGTCATTTATGTTCAAATATTTAAACCCAAAGACAAAATTATCTTCTAGTCTGTTCCTGCACTGAATTAGAACCAGTCAAATGAATGAAAATTGATATTAATCTACTCACTGGGTGACAGACATACATGTATGGAACAAACTCTGTGGCAATTTCAAGCAGGGCTTGTTTCTGTAGCAGTCCTAGTTCTACCAGACCTCTCACACTCTTGAGTCATTTATGTTCCAAGTATCTAAACCAAATAATGTTCCATGCACTGAAATGAATGAAGAAAATGGAAGTCAATCTACTTACAGGGTGGCAGACATATGGAACCAACTCTGTGGCCATTTCCAGCAGAGCTTGTTTCTGTAGCAGTCCTAGTTCTACCAGACCTCTCACACTCTTCAGAGCCTTGCAGATCACTTGCTCTTCTTGGTCCGTCAAACCCTGGAGAAAACAGGAATGATTCAAAAGAATATGTGATAAGAATAATGTATCCAATAGTAATTCCTTTACTTCATATACGTATTCCATTAGGAGAGAGTGGAGATCGAGGCCAAGAAAGGGTCCAAGAATGGGACACAGAGGTTTGAGAAATTCCAAGCTGCTTGACAAGCACCATCGGCGCAAACATAGTCGTACCCAGGATTTTTTCAAGGGATGTGTTTTCAGCTTCATTCACTGGTGTAGTTGGGGTGTGTTTGAATACCTAAAACAGTCATTTTCTCGTTAAAGGGGGTGTTTGAACACCCCAAACACCCCCTCGGTACGCCTATGGGCGCAACTGTGCATGACGATCCGTCCTACAGTCTTATAAGGACCACTCTCTCCATCAGAGGGTTGCCAGATGAAGCCACATTGATTCATAAACTTTACTATTATTCATATTTCATTTCACTACTCATCCAGACTTAAATTGAGCATTTTGCAGCACAACAATGATGCTTAAATGTGTTACTATTAACAAACAAACATTAGTAAAAACCATGGTAAGACAAACATAAATTAAAGAAAATAATCAGCAATAGTCTTCTTTAACAAATTGTGCTATTATGCAAAATAATGTTTACACACACTGTTCCTAGATGAATATTCTTTATAAACAAGGTAACTTTTGTTTAAAGTAGACAATAAGGAAGGTTTAATGTTACTTTAAAATGAATATAGCACACGAACCTGTTGTAGAAGAGGTTTGAGGATGAGACAGCTCTGCCAGCCCACGTAGGCTGCCACTCCTACGATGCTGTCAAAGAATGCTCCTCGCAGGTGCCAGTCAACCTGTTAAATCATAAAATATTAAATAATTAATATTTATTAATGAATATTAGTCTTAGACATACAAGGTGGAGGAGCATGTGAATGTTGTTTTTAAAACTCTTGGGCCCGAATTCTCATCAGTAGCTCAACTTAGTCTGGGCTAAAAAGACGAAGACTACCAATAACCAGTTAAATAGTTTTGAACCTGTGGACCCATTGATGGTTTCCATTTGCCACCCGGAGATATTCTAATTGTTTCCTTTCATTACCCAGTCAATTCCTCTAGTTCTGTTTAGGCATCAGGACAACGAGCTGCTTTGAATTCAAGTCATAGTATAGTCGGCCATCAGCAAAATTGCATCCTGGATCATCCAGGACATTATATCACTGGTGACCGGTTATACTATAACTGAAATGGCAAGCGACCCTTTGTCCTAATGCCTAAGCAAGCCTAAGCAGGCCTTGGAGTCGAGGGGGGAGGGGGTTGCTGAATATGAATGTAAAGTTCACATGTTTACTGATGTGATAAAAGTAGTACATTCAATGTACATGCCCAATACATCCAGAGGTCTAAGGTTTGATTCCATGCAAAGCCCAACTTACTTTGGTCATTTTCATTAAAAAATCATAGTGAAAATGGGGAATATGTTAACCCCTGATAGCCCGGTCACATATCAACGGATTGCGTAAACGGATGTCAAACGGAGAGCTAAATTTTCCATCCGTTTGTCTCCGTTCGTATGCATTTCTTGTCCGTTCCTTGTCCGGTGATGTACGTTGTTCTATGTTTTGTACATGAAGCAATGGAGACGACTTTCATCACCGGATAATTTCATTTTGCAAATTTTCTATTCGTTGGGCATTCGTTTCCGCTATCCGTTGATATCTGACCGGGCCATTACCTACGGGAACCTGGTGATGTACAAATCTATGGGGATTTCAGAATCTCAAAAGGGACTGGGTTAACTCAATCTGGTCCTGAAAATACTCGGACTCTGGTCTTTGGAGAATGCATGTTATACCAAATTCAAACAGTCTGGAAAGGGTTGAAGCTTTGATCTGCCTACCTTATCATTGAGGAATGTGATCATGTGAGAGAGGAGGATGTCATTGGCTTTCTGACGACCGAAGAACATGCACAGCCGTGTGATGCCCTTCTCAAGCAGTGTGCGCTTCACGATATTCTCCTGTAGCCAGAATGAAAAAGACACCAGAAAGGTAAGATATTGCTACAAATAAAATATAGTATAAGAAACTATACAGGGTGGCCCCCCAAAAAACGGAAAGGGGCACTTCAAAATGATTATGTTCATTGGATAGGGTGTCTGAAAAACGATACCAAGAACAGTCATTTTGGTCATGTAGTTTTTGTTATAGGGCGCTGTGTGTTGCACCGTGTCAGGTTCCCATTTTTGTCAATTTTTACCAAGTCAGTGCCTGATAAATCGCACTTCCTGCCCGTCATACGGTCGAACAACTATGCCTATTCTCTCGGCACTCAGATGAATGCACACTAACAATGGCGCGCTCATTGCTCATTGTTCAATGGTATTGCGGGCAGTAAGTGCGATTTATCAGGCACTCACTTGCTAAAAAATGACAAAAATTGGAACCTGACATGGTGTCACTCACAGCGCCCTAAAACAAATATATTCTCCTGCAGTCAAAATAAAACAAACAAGATAGGATCCTGTTTAGCGTAAAGAATAACTTAATGTTGTGGTCTGAGCTCAACATTAACTTGATTTAATAATAATAATAATAATCTTTGGTTATTTATATAGCGCTCTTCCCATGGGGATCATAATCATAGCGCTTTACACGATTATCATTATCCCGGTGAAAATGGATACACACTGCAAATAATGCACGTTTACTACACACTTACATCTGGCATGGATGGGTAAGTAGCATCATGAATTCCATTGTTTTTAATGGCTTCATGACAACAAGCCAGTACTAATTTGGAGCCCTGCTACTACATTTACACCTCCTCCATTGTATTCCCCCATCCTTTTGTCTTTGTTCACTCCAGCACTTTCCACCTACCTGTGTATGTTTATAACTCTATGTTAAGTATAGTTAGCTATCATTTGTATGCCTGAAGAAGAAGCTGCCAGATTCGATAGCTCGCGGCTTCATTGATTTACATAAATAACTTTTAGACAAGTTTGAGTCATCCTACTATTTCACAAGTGAATTAACGGGCAAACACTGGATGAAAAGAATTAATTGAAAAGAGAAAAGGAAACTTACCGAGTCACTGAGAAGGGTGACAACCTTTTGCTGGATCATGCCATGAAGATTCTGAAGCTCATCATCATAACTTGCCTGTAAACCACAACAAATTTTTTTTTAAATAAATGAAACAAAAATTATACATGGGTTGAGATTCTGCACAAACTGAGCTTGTTTTCATCGTACGCAATAACTAGAATAATGATTTTTAACAAATATATGTTTAACAAAGTCACACAACTAAGTTTAGCTTACCGTTGGTAGCTTAATAATGATAGAATAATGATATATATAATGAATAATATATAATGAATGATATATATAATGAATGATATATATAATGAATTATATATATAATGAATAATATATATATAATGAATAATATATGATAATGAATAATATATGTTTAACAAAGTCACACAACTAAGTTTAGCTTACCTTTGGTAGCTTAATAATGGTAGAATAATGATGTACTACATAAAAAACATTGTTCATTTCTGTCGTACACAAAATATGAATTAAGTAAACTCAAACCCTTTTTAAAGACTACCAAGATAATTTAGACCAAGATAATGCAGACAATTGGTTAATATAATGTAGTGGGTATTTCTGCTATAAAAAAAAGCTTTGACCGCATTTTGTCCCTTATGCTAATTTTCACAATGATTAAGCATCATCAGCTTTCAGCATTGTGACTGTGTTTATCCACTCTTTTCCATATTGTGCCTACCTTATTTATGCATTATTATTATCATCATTATTCATGACAATGATAATAATCCAATTTTATATAGCACACTATTAAAGTTATCATTAAAAAGAATTTGTTATCAGAAATTTATATCAGACTCTATTACAGTTAAGTCTCATACCGCTTGAAGCATTATTACCTTGGTTTAAGGGAACATGCATTTCAAGGAATGAATTCCTGCTAAGTACCCATTTGCTACACCTGTGTTGAGAGCAGCAAATGTGGATTAAAGTGTCTTGCTGAAGGACATTCATGCTGCGGTTAGGCATCAAGACAAGACAAAAGCTGGAACTAATATATCAAGATACACAATTATCATTATTCCGACTCACTTGATATTGGGCTGGATTCTGTACCCCTCCTGTCTCTTCGCTTTGTGATGCATTCTGGTCTAGCTGGACCATCTCCAGAAATCGCAGGGCTGTCTCAGCTAGGACTGCTATGTTCTCTGCATAGGAGACCCGAACCATCACAATTGGATCTTGTGCAACATTAGCCTGTAAAAACAACAAATATATCACTAGATGTAAACAGTCTGAAACCAAAAAATAATGCTAAACACATGAAGTACATAAATGTACATGGGCATATATGCGAAAGCATGTGAGACTCAAACTACAAACATCCTGTGCTATACTGTATAGTGACTACCTATTAAAGGGAAGCAAGAAAAGTGGCCACTGTGGACAGGTGAATTCTATAGACAGGTTCCATAACACTATTTTTATATGCAGGGAATCACTTTAAGTGGCCACTATAGGCAGGTTGGCTGCTAGACATGTGGCCACTATTAAAGACAGGCTTGACTTTATTCCCCTGACAAACAAGACCATGAGGCCCTGTTGGTTCCGTAAGTGTTGGCAATTAATTGTATTGTTTATAAATTACACAACCCTTTGTTGGCCAGCTGTTTAATATCATACAAAGGTACCTTAAAGGGTACCTCCGGACAGAGATTTAGCTCTCTTACATCAAAGACATATCCCAAATGAACATACAAAACAAGTCTGTGATCCTGAAAGTATTTCTACATTGCTAGGGAATCATTTTTAATATCACATATCACTCATTCTGTCAGCGCAGTTCCGATAACGATACCACTTAACGATCCTCTTACTGATCGCATCTGCGATATATCGCAGCAAGCAGAAAAAATCTCGAAAATCGCTTGTGTGCGCGCGCTGCTGCAGCACAGTGCGTATAGACGGAGCTATAAGAGAGAGAGAGAGAGAGAGACACGAGTAGCGCTATAAGGCCAAAACAATAAATTGTTGAATTGGAGTAACGGGCAACCAAACATTAGGGTAGGTAGGTAGGGTTTTTTTTTTTTCTTTTTTTTTCAGGATTCGCAAATTACACAAAAACACATATATAACACACAAATAACACATATCGCAATTGGAATTTGTTATTTTATTATTTTATTTTTTTAATCAGAAAAAACCTTTAGGGTCGGCGGTATTGTTAGGGTCGGGCGGGTTGCGAATATACGTTTCCCAAACCATTCAGCAACTCCTTGTGAATACGACTTGGTCAGAGACCATGCATACCCGAAATTTCCGACTTGTATAATTTCGAACATTTAGTCGAGTGCCGAACGAATAGCAAATACAAAAAACATTGGACCAAGGTAGGATTCGAACCAGGGATCTCTAGCGTATCAATCTAACTCTCTATCCACGGAGCTATTTCGGATTGCTTGATTGGTGTTGGTTTTTAAAAATATATATATACCCTAACACTAACCCTTACCCTAACCCTAATGTACAAGCAATAGCATGTATACATATTGCATGCATGCAGAGATATGGTGCGATGCGGTGGCCGTGGCTAGAGTGCGAGCACGCGCAAAACAATACTATCGCATGGGCTATGCGATAAATCGCATACTACCATAATAACGTACGCATATTGATTGAGCGGTCGTGCAAACAAAGTCGCGCGCGCGAACCAGTAAATAGCCATGGTTCCGTAGGTCGTAGTAATTAATTGCATTGTTCTCAAATTACAGAAACATATCAGACCCCATGAGAGTATGATTGGTATTCAATTATAGTACCAAAACAACTAAGGATTGGTTTTATCATGCCCGGCGGTACCCTTTAACATTTCAGCCTGTGTTTTTTGTTGCATGGTGGTCCCCTTTAATTATTAATTTGCCATCAGAATGAAATAAAGACTTACAAGATTTGGTAAGATGTAGTCTGGAAATATGTTGGCATCCCTGTAGAAATACAAAAAAAGAACACAAATAAATTGCTAGATTTACAAGTTGATCAGAGCAAGCAAAATAACTATGTAATCATGTACTCAATACAACAAACAAATCAACAATCAACCTAGAATAGTTACTTTTACACCACTTTTTAAAATGGTATATGCATGAGAAAAGTTTATTTACAAAGATCCTTAGAAGTTGAACTTCTAAGTTGGTCTTAAAATTGTGGAAGCCGTTATTTGCTTTGTAAAATGTATACATATTTTGTTTAATACAACATTAAAAAGCATAACTATTTTCTTATTATCAAGGAGATGTAAAATTCTTGATACAAAATTCATTAAAAGTCTCAAATACATGTGCATTTTTGCTCTTGAATATTGTTTTTCCTTCCAAGCTACGAATAGCTAATATTTGTGAATTAAGGGGGGGGGGGGGGTCAGGGAGGGGGGGAAGAGGGATGTCATAAGCTGAACAATGAATACAAAATATAATGGGAAGGGTTCAGACGATGTATACCTATATCAGTAATAAATACTTTTCATTTCTATTTGTATTCCTCTTCTTTTTTCTCTTTATCTTTATATTATTCAGAACATACTGCTGAATAATGGCTTATGTACTAAATATCGCCAATGTGATCAAATGAAAGTCGCATAGAGCCTAGCTTTCAATCCTAGCAGGCACAAATGACAGTTTATATTAAGAGACTACAGAATATATACCATACTGACACATATACATGTTTGTGGACAGGTGGGGGGGGGGGGGGGGGGGGGGAGATACATGTATGTAGTAACTATGGAATGTTATATGGTTACTTTATTAATTTGTGCCCTTGTTACTTTATATTTTAATTGGTACCTTCTATCAAAAGGAGAAAATAATTTCTTTTTAATAAGAAAAACTAGCCCTATACATGTATAAGTATAAACTTGACTCACCCACGTGGTACTGACTTGACCAGGGTCAGTGTTTGGGTCAGTGTCCTCACAGCTTCTGCTCTCACCCGGGGGAACTGGTCTCTTACAAAGTGGAGCTGGGTTGGAAAAAAATATCAACAACCCACAAAATTATCTAATGACACTATAAGGATGATCTTCATTTTAAAAGTTAGAGTTTAATATATTTTAGAAGACTGCTCATGTTCATCTCTCGTTTCCAAAATACGGAACTCAGATGTTGAAACTACTAAACAACACAAGTTTTGCTGAAAATAAGTCATTTTGTCAATCAAGAGCCTTTATTCTCACAAAACCTGGCCTTCCATATGTGATCTAAACCATGGTTTAAAATGATGTCATGAAATGATATCATACTTTTAGAACCATGATTTAATTTGTGAATTCCGGCCGACCTACATTTAGGGTGTACTGGATTAATTTTGTCTTAATTCGTAATGTATTTCTTCACATTGTATTATTAAGTTTGTGATTCTAACACATCCCAATCAGCCTCAATACTTACAATACAGGGAATGATTCTGTCCAGTATGATGTCATCAGGTAGATGTTTGGCTATCATCAACATAATGTCCAATGCACCAAGACGAGACACACAAAACTAAGAAAGAGAATACAATAAAGCAATACAGAATCAATAAATATTTTTGGACTGATTTATCTTCAAAATTCAAAAGATTCCCAACATTCTTCAAGAAAATTCAAAAACACACAAATTGATGTATTCATAATCAATAAAATCTCTTACCTGTTTTATATCCATAATTCTCTGAGAAAATACAAAAACACAGTTTGGAATTTAGAATAAACATTTATTAATTAATATATCCGGGGGTTTCACAAGAAGATGATAAACGTATACCATGGAGATAATATTGAATTTGGAAATCAAACTTTAAAGACAAAATCCTGCAGATTTGGAAAAGGGGGAGAAGGCGTCTCACCGCCATGCACTTCCTTACTAACTTCGCAAAAAAAAGAGAAGAAAATAACGAAAATACATCGAGTGCACTTCGTTACTAGTTTGTCATGCATACAATTTCATCATTAAATGTACTTGCATTATTATTATTGTAAACATTTAAACAGAGTGTACCAGGGATGGGTCGGGTTTATACTGTTCACTGAAAGGTTGTATTGCAATGACATGTTCAAAAGAGCTGGGTGGGGGAGGGGTAGACCCGGGGTAGAATGCCCGAATCTCTTTTGTCTTACCATGTGGTTCATGATAGGGACGTTTTATAGAAATTTCAGAGGTCATTGTCTTCCTAAAATCGTGATCGCTTTTATCCGACTAAAAACCCATGGAATTCCGCGGGTGCCGCCATAACATATTTTTCTGAACTTGTTGATGGAATGGCCTACTAAAGATGTTACCTTTCATTTATAAGAATATTATTTTTGGGTGGTGGTACCCTTTAATATCCATGATATGGACTTAAGATGGTCTAAAGTCTGCTTTCAGAATACAAATAGTTACGTGTCCTTTTCAAGTTAAGACTCGTATCTCCCTAGGATTTTCAGAATGCCCCCCAAGGGCTCTTGAAATGCGCAATCAATGCCCCCCAGGGATCTTGAAATGCGCAATCAAAACAACGTACACCATTGAACATCTCTTTATTGAGCAAACACGTATCAATATATCATGGCGACCTAGCCAAGTGAAAAACGTTCAAAGACTTCAAAGGTTTCTGCATCATATCAAATGATTCTGGGGAGATTTGTTAAGTACTTTTGGATGTTGACTAGTACCTAATTTTAGTGAGGATGCATCGCCATCGGGAAACAAGTAAGTTACATGGACTATCTTGTCATATCCAGAGTTATATGCAAGTGATATGAATTATGATATTATACAGTTGTTAACTGGTGGTGGAGGGAAAAGCATTTAAAATCCTGAGGGGAACATTCCATGATTTTCCCAGACAGCAAAGTTAACAACTATTTTATCATCTGAATTGCCATGTAACAGTGCCATGTAATATCCAAAAATATTACATGGCAGCTCATGTACTGTATTTACTAAGTCAGGGGATAAAATATGTTGTTAATTATCATGTCATATATTCAAAGTTGGTAGATGAGAGGGAGCATTATGTACATGCTGTAAGAGGCAGGATGCATTGAAGGTGGTAGTTAGGATTTTTCTGTTTTGTTATATTCAAAGTGAGGTGGAGGGGATCCATATTTAATAGGAATTATGTACATGTACATGTACATGTAAATGTAAAGTGTACATGTATGTAAAAATATATGTAAAAAGTACATGTAAAATGGATGAATTTATATTCATACATACATTTATATAGCTTAATACTGAATTGATATTCCAGTAGCCTGTTATCTTTGTAAACTTGTTGACAGATTCTGTCATATCTCAATTCTTTTCTACGGCAGGGGGTGGGGGACCATTATGGACCCCCCATAAGATCTCGGCCGTGAAACAGCCGATCGGCATGAAAATTTGCACGCACTTCCACGCACATCAAGTGAAGTGTATAGAATAATATGGTAATTCCAATTTTTTGAAAAATTCACTAATTTACCCATAAATAATATATTCTTTTAATAGACCATTTGGAATCATAATGCAACAAAACAAATTAAAAGAGCCAAGTTATTCCATATGTTTTCTATTGTTTTGATAATTTCTTATGTATTTCTTTGTTTTTTAACTTATAATGTATGTTATTGTTTTTTTGTTTGTTTTTATTCCTAAATATAATTCAACTATTTTGACCCCCAAAACAAACACCTAAAATGCTAACAAGACCAAATAACCAAAGATATATCTCTTTTTAGGAAAACTGATATTTCCATATGTTTTGTACACAAATCACAAAAATTTACGATTTTCGGGCTGACATGCAAAGGCAAAAGATCACGTGACTTTGTAACGGTATGCCCGATTTTTGTTTTAAATTTGTTTTAAAAGATGCACAAGACTAACAAAAATCACCAAGCCGCAGGGCATCATCTTTACTCATTTTCGAGCAATCAGAAAAATTGCGGAGGGGGGGGGGGGGGGGGGGCCATAATACCCCCCCCCCACCTTATTAGGGTTAAGCGCATATAAAAGTAGATATGTGTAAACTTTTTTACCACCAACGCGCTTCTATTCTGCGCAATTATTTAGCGTTGTACCAGTTTACTATGGAACTTAATTGATTTTTTTTCTTTCTTCGATATGATCCTTTAACAATCTCTTGTTAATTCTAAGCATATAATGAGACAGCACTTTGAAACATACTGTAAGCATTGAACATCTTATAAATGTTATCTATTATTATTATTATTCTGTTTTACAAATTTTCTCTTTAACAGGCAGCAGGATGGCACGTCCCTGCCCGCAGAGTTCTCCCACATCAGAAATGGAAAGCCCACGACCTGGTCTCTTGGATCTACCCCTTACAATCAACAGCCACACCCTGTCACACCCTCAGGAAATCCAAGCCATGCGCAAGCTCAAGAGAAAACTGCCGCTCATATCAAGAGACTATGCTGACCGGCCCATTCGTCACGCAGTCAGAAATTATGTGGGTCTGCTGTACTACCACACTGGCAGCAAAGACAAAGCCATAGAATGCTGGGAGGAAACAATCGGAGAGGACCCCACGAACCTGAATGCGCTTCAGGACCTAGCAACGGCCTGTTCTAAATTAGGTCTTGAGTCCAAGTCTAATGCGTGGCTAGAAGATTATGAAGAGGTGCAGGACAGTCTGTCTGGAAACCCTGATGAGGAGAGGATGGTCAAAGCCAGGTGTGTTGCAGAACAGGCATATGCTGGATGTTGGGACATCCATACAGACAGTTGGACAGGCACAGAGAAGATGAAAAAAAAAGTTGAGTCTTACAGGTCAGCTCTGGAGAGCGCCAGCAGTGTGATATCCAAAGAAGAGAAGGAGGACTGGCACGTAGGAATCGGACAGGCTTATGAGAGGCTCTCTCACAAGTACTTCAGATCAGAAAATTTCCCAGAGTACTTCCATTCCATTGAAGAAGCAGTCAAATACCTTGACTTTTCGCTGAAGAGCTCTGATCATGCTCTGCACAAGACTGAGGCCTGGGGTGTTATGGGGAATGCCATGACCCTGCACAAAACCTTTCAAGGAAAATATGTTCCTAGATTCATTGGAGCTAACTACATGAATGAGTGGAACAATCCATCGAGATGCTATGAGAATGCACTCCAACTTGACCCTGGTAATGTCTGGGTACTTGGCTGCTATGGTCATTTTCAGTTCAAGAGAAAAAGGTTTGAAGAAGCACTGAAATGTCTTGATGAATCGATCAGTAAGGACACAATCACAACTTGGTTTTCCTTTGAGACGAGAGCAAAAGTATACAAACAACTTGCTAAACAAGCCTCAAATAATGAGGAGAAAAAAAGATACTTGAGAAAAGCTGAAGAAGATGCAAAAACAGCAGGAAAGATGAATCCAAACCCCAGAGGTCTCACAAATGAAGGAGAAATCGCTCAAGGGCTTGCCAAGTGTGCAGGAACAGAGAAGCTAAAGACTGGTCATACCAGACGGGCACTTGCTTGCTTCTCAGAGTCTTTTGAAATCGAAGATGGGGAGGACATCAGCGATGCTCACTTGAAACGAGGAAAATGCCTTCTGAAGCTTGACAGGTGGTCTGCCATCCAGTCCTTCAAAATGGCATTTGAAACAAGTCCGAGTGAACCCTTCAGCAAGAACATAGCTATAAAGTATCTTCTGCCATCCCTGCTGGATGAGTACAGAGCCAAGGGATGCCAACAACACCTTCTTGCAGAGTTGGCCTTCTGGGTCATAGATGCTCACTCAAGATCGAGGGTAAAAGTGTTTGGAATTCTTAGCCAGTTAGCACGTAATAGAAGGTACCAAGCACAGGTGGTTGATGTGATGGAGTACCTGGTGGACAACAGTCCAAGATTCGAGGGGATGGATCGCTCCATCAGAGCGGGATTCCAGGCACTGAAGTCCACTTGGTACAAACCTTCTAATTATCAAAGACTGTGCAGACTGCAAGCAACACACAGAAGGAACAGCCAAGTGTCTTCTCTGTCCTCCCCCAGCTCACATCAGATGACATACCCAGATCATGAGGTTCCAGAGACAGCCAGAAATCCTGGGTTCACACATGACTTCTATGTCATCACTGACGAGGCGTCAACAGCCTGGGTGCAGTACACTCTGCTGCCGTCAATGGAGTGCGAACTATACTCCCTCAAAGGCTACTACAAAGAGAGGAACACTCCCCTGGGCGAACCAAGCTTATTATCACAAGCCCAACCCATCAAAGAATCAGCATTTGTCCTTGTTGTCTTGGCCAAGGAACAAAGCTCATACAAGCATCTCTATGAAATGGCCTGCGAAAAAAAGGACTCAAAGCAAATGGCCATCCTAAGGATTGATGATACTCCCATCCCAGATCAAATGTGCCACCTGACCCACGTATTCAACTTCATCCAGTACACCAATGGGTCAAACAATCTTCCTCGGTGGTTCAATTTGGCCAAATTCCTGCAGGGGACAGGAAAAAAGTCTCACAAAGCTTGAATCAAAGGAACCTGGAGCAGTTTGTAAAGCTGCTGTGGACAGAGTCTGAGTTATCTTGGGTAGGGTCCATGGAAAATGAGTACTTGACTAAATCCAACAGGTACAATAATAGAGAACACTGGAGCCACATTTCAGCATACATTAACTCAGGTCAATATCACTAACAGACCACATAGCCAAGATAGCAGAGATCTTTATCTATTGACACCTCCTACTGGACTCAAACCATCAACTGGATCTCAAGCAGGTTGGTGTACACTCTACCACTCAGTTTGGGTAGATATCTATGACTTCCTTTGTGAGAGCATGGAATGCCCTGGGAACCTGACTTAACTACTATCAACAAAATACTATCAAATAGTACAGTCAACTTAACTACTATCAACAGACTTCAGGCATGCATCCAAACGCATAGATCACATTGTTTTGAGCCATAAGCTCATCTCCATAGAAGCCCAGCCTTGTCTGGTGTTTGTGTGATTTTCTCACCCCGAGGGAGAATCACATTCATTACCATATAGATTTCATTCTTCTACGAGAGCGATGACCGCCAATGTGCCCCAGGGTACGAGCCTTGGACCTATTCTCTTTCTTGTCCCAATTGATGACACCATGAGATTCACCAATTCA
Source organism: Echinarachnius parma (assembly GCA_037951105.1). Classification (NCBI taxonomy): domain Eukaryota; kingdom Metazoa; phylum Echinodermata; class Echinoidea; order Clypeasteroida; family Echinarachniidae; genus Echinarachnius; species Echinarachnius parma. The sequence continues at coordinate 184,825 of JBAMJV010005295.1, read as the reverse complement.
CTGTTGGAAGTATGTCGATGACAGTTCAATTGCTGCTACTAATGAGAAACAGAAGCAATGGCCAGCCTTCTTTGCAGATCATCCCAAGAGGCTTAGAGGAGGCTTGAATCCCCCCCAAAATGCAGCAGATTGCATGTCACCTTTAGCAAAACACCACCCCTACTACTCAACTTTATCATAGGCAACAATGTCTTGAAGGAAGTCTCCACCATGAAGCTACTTTGGTTGACTATTCAAAGTGACCTTAATATAAGTGGATCAACCGGGTCTCTACCATCGTCTCCAGAGCTGGTTCTCACCTCTACATGCTACAGAGACCGAAGCAGTTCAGAATTCCTGCTGCTGACTTTGTAAAAGTCTACACCAGTTTCGTCAGGACCCTGCTTGAGTATGCATGCCCTGTTTGGCACTCGCGTTTAAGTGCTGCATCCAACATGATTGACCAAATTTTAAAATGTGCACTTTGAATGATTTTTCCTGGATGTACCTACACTGAAGCTCTACTGAACGCGAATATTGATGACGTTGCTTCCTGCCTTGAGCAACTCTTGCTTAGGTAGGAATGCTGCTTTGTCCTAGGAGACTGATTCACAGAAAACAATCCCGCAAGAACACTGAGAAACACTAGCAAATATTTAGAACCAAGATGCTGCACAAACCATGATCAAAATAGTTCAGTACTATATTTAACAAGACTTTTGAATTATAATTAAATGAATTATTACCTTGTATGAATTCTTTTGGACTGTAACAGAAGGGTTGAATTTTTTCCTTATTTGAAATTGTAGCTCATAGCTAGTGGACTCTAAATTAAAAAGTTACATTAACTACACAATTAATTAATTATAAGTTTATTTGCATCACCATTCAACCAATTTATAACAGCTCCTCTCTTCTTCTATTGAAGGAAAGGTAAAAACCTGTGCAGTTTCATACATGTAAAAGTTGCAAGATTATTATCTTATATGAAAGTGTGGTCTCTTTGTGCCCCGCACTACGAGGTCCCCAGCCCAGCTGTAAGGCAGTCTGATAGGGTTGGTGGATTATCGTTTTACGTTACAATCTTTATGCAGCTGAGGTTAGGTTATACCTTACATGTAATATGCTGTACTAGTAATACAGCAGTAACGCGCAGTAACTAGTAATACAGCAGTAACGCGCTCATCATCCAATGAGCGGTAGTAATTTAATATTTTGTTGCATGCACTCAGCTCAGTGTGAATTAACCATATAAGTAGTATATAGAATTAACCTACCAAAGACGCTTCGGTGTGAACTCTGGGCCATAGAAGTATGAATAAATAAACTAACCCGTTTATAACTCTGGGCCACACGCACACGCTGCGCTTATGTACAAGCTAGGGGTCGTCCATTTTGCGGAAAAGAATTTGATATAAAATATGATTATGTTTGGTGAAATATATTGTACTTTGTTTGTTATATCCTATTATTATTGGAATATGCTAGTTTTTATATATATTGTAATTATACAATATGCTCAAACGAACGCTCATGACAAGCATTCAATTTATTAAATAGGAAGGTTAAAGTAAGAATTTCGATATTGAGTAAAGTCGCTGTAGGTTTACTTTTTGCACAAAGTAGTCGCTGTAGATTCTTAAAGTAAAAATAAAAAAATAAGATGTTGTTACCATTTTTAATATGTGCTAAAATGACATTCGTACTGTTGATATTGAATTTTAAACTAAGCGGTCGCGCGTAATATTCATGCCCTTAAAAAAGTATTGAAAATATGCATTTGTATATTAGATTTTGAAATTTGTATACGCATAGTACAGGGCCAGGGTACCCCATATTAATTGCATGCACATTTTGATATTAGATTTTGTATACGCACAGTGCTAGCAGTCCACTCCATATATGCACAATCTCGCGCGCGGCTGAGTATCCATTTTGCGTAAAAGGATTTGATATAAAATATGACTATGTTTGGTGAAATACATTGTACTTTGTCTGTTATATCCTATTATTATTGGAATATGCCAGTTTGTATATATTGTAATTATACAATACGCTCAAACGAACGCTCACTTCAAGTATTCAATTTATTAAATAGGAAGGTTAAAGTAAGAATTTCGATATTGAGTAAAATCGCTGTAGGTTTACTTTTTGCATTTTGTCCGCTTAATTGTTTTAAAATGGTATTTGATATTTAGTAATTATTGTTGTTGTTGATGCTAAAGGATATGACTTCTTTATTCCCGATGCGCCTTTTGTTATTAGAAATACATGTATTTAATAATATTATCATATCATCATATTATGATGATTGAATTCATTTTATTCAGTAAATTGTTACATAATGTATTATATTGTATTACGTTTACGCCCTGCATTGACAGTTATGCGTCATGTCCTGGGCTATATGTAAGAGTCTGTTCACCTTTACTCTTGTTCCTTTGTTGAATTGACAATAAAGTGATATCAAATCATATCTCAGATGGACTGGTTTGCATCCTGCAGTATACGGGGATATTCACAATGGGGTAACAGCGGGGAGTTAACGCTAAGCTTTCCATTACTTTTACTGCGGAACGTATTGTCTAGTCAGGCTATAATTATGTAGGCTGAAATGTTTGGATTTTTAGGGGGGGGGGGGGGGGGGTTATCAACTGGTTAAATGTTTCGAGGTTTTGCAATCATAGATCAGAATAAAATTGTTCAACCTTCTGTAAAGATTCCGTTCCATAGAACTTTTTCTACCTACAAATCTAGGAGTTTCTTAAACTCTTTCTTGTGATGCCATTGTTGGTATTTCCCCCAAGTCCGCATCTTGCGGGCTTATCAAAAACCTGCATCTGTGACTTTCATTTCAGACAGTGAGCAAATATTACACAGCATGCAGACCTGTATAGTGTTCCACTGACTATGAGTGCATGGCATGCAAACTGCGTACAACTGAATGACCGAACAATCAATCAAGGACTGAAATATTTGTAAAACTTCTGATCTATTCCTTCTTTCTTACATTTTAGATTGTTATTTTGTAGCATGTATATAAGAAATTGTATCTACACAGCTTTCTCCTGAGTAAGTTCAACATGGTTGTATATATTATAACAATGAATCAGCTAAACATATTAAGTGGCCAAAATATAGTTCATTGAAGAGAGCTAGATATCTGCCATTTTTTCTTGGTTGTTTTTATACTTAGAATCAAAATTACAGCATTGTTAAATTTAAAATTTCATGTGGGTATCATATTTATTCCCATCTAGCTACTGGAAATTTGTCAGATGATTGTAGATAACTGATACTTTGAAAGTATGCCAAAGTGATTTAAAATTGTTTTTGATGATCTCTCTTTTGCATAATTATTTTTTTAATACCAAACATCAAATTTGTATTTTGATTAAACAACTGGTTGAAACTTGAGGTGTCTGGAGGGCGCCCACTTGTGTTAACAGCTGCTTTTTAAATGAAAACAGCCCTGTAAGGTAATAGCCATTTATATTTTGTTTCTATCATTCAAGCATAATTGAATTATAACTTGTTATTTGACTTTAACTTGACTAATTTATGTTACTAACATTATTTTGTTACCAGAACTTTACCACCCATTTAAAATATATGCCTAATTAATTCTCAATTACCATTTCAAATTAGCATTTTACATTTCCACTCATTACTAGGCCACATTTATTTATCATGAAACTTACACACATCTCTGAGCATACATATCAGCCTGTAATATATACTCCGCAAAAAAAGAAACTGGACACTTGTATAAGTTGAAATATTTCATATTAATGTACGATAAAGTGTAGATTATCATATATCAAATTAAAGGGAATTTAGTCCTCTGCAGGCAGGGTATAAATTAAAGGTGTAATCGTTCATGCATGAAATGCCATGGTTAATTATCAATAGCAAGGTCTGTTTTCAAAAATAGCAAAAACAATGGAGGACCACACCATTCGACTGAAATGATCAGGATGATAGGGGGATGATAGTAAGCGTTTCACTTAAAACAAGATGTGCGGGGCAAGTAAATTATGACATTATTTAACTTTATTGTTATGAACAAACTCTGAAAATACAAATTTGTCAATAAAACAGGGCCAGGTTATGAGTGCATCATCATGCTGGTCTGTATTAGAGGCATGAAGCTTGTCTGTTTGAGTGTGTCCCCTGCAATTTTAACCATATTTACCTAGAGAAATGTCTGCCCAACGGTTTGACCAATGGTGACATCAGGTTTTGAAGATCTTTGGACTACGGTAAAATTCTTGAGAAGAATTTATACCATTTTTCATGCTGAAAAAAGGGCACAAACTGTGGTTTCGACTAATAAAACCTTTGCCATGGAATTCCCCATTTTGTTACTTTTGGATGAAAATAAAACCTATAACGTTCACAATTTGTCTTCATTTATACTTTTTATTGAGATGAAGATAGAAAAGGTCACATTTGTATTGAAAAATTATGCCATGTCATGAACATAGCGTTTTAGATTATGCTTATCAACATTTATATGGTTGAGTGGATGTTCCATTTTTGCCATTTTTGAAAACAGACCTTGCTGTGTTTAATTGACTGACAATTCATGCATGAATGATTTCATCTTGATTTTATGCTAATATTGAAGAGGGTCGTTTTATCTTTAATTTGATATACAATATCATATATTTTATCGTAAATGAATATGAAATATTTGGTCTTAAACAAGTGTCCAGTTTCTTTTTTTGCGGAGTAAACATTTCATCAACCCTTTATGAGTTGTTGCATGTGGCAACATACATGTAGTTACTAGCTCCCTTTAAAGGGATAGTTGAGTTTTGGTATAGAGAGTACTCTCTTGAACAAACTGAATTTTAGTAACCAAAACCTGCGCCATTAAATTACAAACTAATAGTTTGTAAAGAAACCACCTCACAGTCTTCTTACAACACAAGGAAACCCGGTATGCTGAATATTGGAACCTGGAATGTGAGAACACTGAAGAAAATAGGACACTGGGATGTACTCCTTGAAGAAGCTAAGAGATTTGGCCTGGATATTCTGGGCTTGTGTGAGACACACCTGACTGGCACAGAGACGCTTATAAATAAAGGGGAGTACTCAATCCTTCTATCAAGCAGGACAGATAACATTAGCCGGGAGGGAGTCGGCATCATGATTTCCCAACATATACTGCAATGCTTGGTGAGCTACGAAGCAGTCTCATCAAGGATTATCACAGCGAAATTCAAAATGAAGGAAGGGATCATCAATATCATCCAGGTTTACGCCCCTACATCTGCACATAGTGAACAGGAGAGTGATCTTTTCTATGATGCACTGCAGCTGCATATACAGAAGGTCCCTAAGAAGGAGAATATAATCGTGATGGGCGACCTCAATGCGAAAGTAGGAGCAGACCACGGAGTATGGGCGCCAACTTTAGGCAAGTACGGATTAGGCAAGATCAACAGCAGAGGGGAGAAGCTTCTGGAGTTCTGCATGTTGCACAGAATGGCAGTGTGTAACACCTACTTTCAGCACAAAGAATGCAGAAGGGCAACATGGACATCACCGTGTGGCCACTACAGAAACCAGATTGATTTCATCATTACCAAACTAGATAATATACAAATCTTCCAGAACTGCAGGTCATACTGCTCAGCGGACATTGGGTCAGACCACAACCTGGTATTAGCGAATGTGAAGTTCTCACCTACAAAGACCAAGAAAATGAAGAGCCTCCCAAGAAACTATGATGTTAGTAGATTCACTGACCCCAACATTGTAGAAGCCTTCAAAGCCAGGATAGGAGGTGCCTTTGAGCCACTACTTCTGCTCCAGGACACAGATGTGGATGGGCTGTGGAAGAAGTTCAGGGACATCACGAATGACATCACCGAAGAAGTAGTTGGCTTCAAAAGATCCAAGCAAGTCAAGGGTCTCCCAGAAGAGGTTCGCAAGGCTTGTGAACACAGGAGGAAGGCAAGAATCCTCAAGCTGAACGAGCCCTCGGTCCGGAACAAGAAAGCTTACAATAAACTAAACAAGACTGTCAAGTATGAAGTGAAGAAGTGGAAGAAGAAACTTCTCGACACTGAAGTGGAAGAAATGGAAATCGCTCACTCAAAGAACAACAGCCACGAGCTCTTCAAGAAGGTGAAGAAACTTGCTGGTGAAAGAGACAAGATGCAACCTGCAGCGAAGAACAAAGAAGGCATCTTAAAAACGGCTCCCACAGAGGTGTTGAATTGCTGGGAAGAACACTTTAGCTCTCACCTGAACATGCAATTTCCAAGAGATGAAAATGTTCTTCACGCCATACCTGACCCTCAACCTACAGACACCCCTAGTGAACCCTTCACAATCGGAGAAGTACAAGCAGCAATTAAACAGCTGAAAAACAACAAGGCCTGCGGCTGGGATAAAATCGCTGCAGAAACCCTGAAGGCTGGTGGTCTAGCAATGAGACAACTCCTGCTTCACATTATCAACACGGCATGGTCGGAAGGTAAAACACCAGAGGACTGGAGCAAAGGTCTCATCACTCCAGTGTTCAAGAAAGGAGACAAACTAGATCCAGCGAACTACAGGGCCATCACTCTACTCTCCATACCTGGGAAAGTGTTCTGTAGAATGGTCCTCACAAGAATTCAAGGAACCATAGACAATTACCTGGCAGAGGAACAATGTGGATTTAGAAGTTCCAGAGGCACCACAGATGCTGTGTTTATCGTTCGACAAATCTTCGAAAAAGCCAGAGAAAGACGGGTACCAATCCACTGGAACTTTGTCGACTTTAAGGCAGCTTTTGACACCATATGGAGGGAAGCTCTCTGGAAATGTCTGCGTTCCATTGGTGTGGACAAGTCCATGGCTGACCTCATTGAAAACATGTACAAACAAACCAAGTGCTCTGTCATGGTGAATGGAAAGATAACCGAATGGTTTGAAGTCACAACTGGTGTCCGGCAAGGCTGCCTCCTCTCTCCAAGTCTCTTCAACCTATTCCTGGAATTTGTGATGAAGGACGTTCAAAAGCTGGATGGTGGAGTACAGATGGGTAACATGCGGGTTAACAACATCCGATATGCAGACGACACCACTCTCATGGAACTGGTATTTGAGAAACTCCAAGTCTCAACAAGTGAATTGGAGAAAGCATGCAGTAAATGGGGCATGAAAATTAATACTGCAAAATGTAAAATCATGACCGAGGACCATCGACAGATCTCTCTAAACAACACCAACATTGAGAAAGTGGACAAGTTTGTATTCCTTGGTAGCATAGTTCCTAACATAGAAGAAGATGTGAAAAGGAGAGTAAGACTGGCAGCCTGGTCATTTGGAAGGCTAAAAAGTACCATCTGGTCCAACCAAGACATATCAAGAACGCTTAAAGTTAGAATCTACAGAGCCCTCATCCTCCCTATTGCTACATATGGAGCGGAATCATGGACTCTGCGAAATCAGACAGAAAGAAACTTGAGGTTTTTGAAATGAGGTGTCTCCGGACCATCCTGGGAGTTCACCTAATGGACAGGGTGAGAAATGAAGAAATCCGACAAAGGCTAAGCATCACAAACACCATCTGTGAAGAGATAACAAAGCGACGCTTGAAATGGTTTGGGCATGTTGTCCGCATGCCGCATCACCGCCTACCATACCAAGCATACAGAAATGACTTTGACGCACGTAGACCCCCGGGACGCCCTCCTACGAGATGGAGAGACCAAGCCCAGAGCGACGTGGGACTACCTTTACACGAGGCAGAGCTCATAGCCCAGAACAGACCTGAGTGGAACAGAATCTCTCGTAGGGGAGCGAAGGGACACACCGTCCTGTGCACCTAAGTCAAGTAAGTCAGTTAGTTATATTATAACTCCACCATGCTCGAAAGGTGTAAAAAATACCCTACAATGGAATATACTAATTTTTATATTGCAATTACTCAACATGCTCAAACGAACGTTCACAGCTTGTATTCAATTTATTCAAGGAAGGATAAAGTAAGAATTTTGTTATTTAAAGTAAAGTCGCTGTAGATACTTATTGAATTTTGTTTGCTTAATCTAAATATATTGATATATGCTAGTTTTACAATGCAATTAATCTAAATAATACTTATTTGAAAGACTGATTTGTAGTATTGGATATAAATGACCCAAGAATTGGTGTTCACTCATAATTCACCTTTAGTATTTTCATATTGAAATACAAATTGTTCTAAAATGATCATTGATATTCAGTAATTGTTGTTGTTGTTTATGTTTAAGGATATGAATTCTCTCTTCCAGATGGTCCTTTTTTGTTGTTATTTAATTGAATTTTAAGTATTGAACATGGTTTTTTAATCTATTCTACTCATTTAATCTTACGTAATGTATTATATTGTATCATGATTATTGCATTGACAGTTATGCGTCATGTCCTGGGCTATGTAAAAGTATGTTCACTTTTACACTTGTTCCTTTGTTGAATTTACAATAAAGTGATATCAAATATTGTACAAAACATATCTTTGAAGGATATCATGGGAGGAAGAATGGACAGTAATGGGCAATACATGTGTATGTCATGAACAAAAAATAAATTTTAAAATGTATTTAAACATAAGTTTATGCTACATTTCAAATTATGATCAATTTAAGTGTAAGACAACACCCTTTCGCAAAAGTGCAAGACCATATTTTATTGATTTATTGATTGAACTTGAAAAAACCTAGCACTTTTTATTCTGCATACTCTTATATATATATTTTGATCTTTTTTTTACTTGCTTCTTGAAAATGTATTTTATTAGCACTATTAATTGACCGTTTATTAATTACTGTGAATGTGGTATATTTCAAAAGTTTTACATTTATATGTAATAGAATATGATTTATACATTCTCCATGTTAGATTATGTCCATTAACTGTTTTTTAATTGTATAATGTATGGTATTACGCAGCAATAACATGAAATGTTTTTTAATAATTGTTAACTAAATGTTATTATGTTTACAACTGTATATATAAGTTTATGCAACATTTCAAATTATGATCAATTTAAGTGTAAGACAACACCATTTCGCAAAAGTGCAAGACTATATTGTATTGATTTATTGATTGAACTTGAAAAACCCTAGCACTTTTTATTCTGCATACTATTATATAAATATATATTTTTAAATTTTTGTTTAACTTTGCTCTTGAAAATGTATTTTATTAGCTCTATTAATTGACCGTTTATTAATTACTGTGAATGTGGTATATTTCAAAAGTTTTACATTTATATGTAATAGAATATGATTTATACATTCTCCATGTTAGCGTATGTCCATTAACTGTTTTTTAATTGTACGCAGCAATAGCATGAAATGTTTTTCAATAATTTTTCACTAAATGTACTATTATGTTTACAACTGTATATATTTTAATTTTGTAATTCATGTACAATTCAGTTGTAAGACTGTGAATCATGAAACCAATAAAACAAAATTATCTAACCAATAAAACAAAATTAAGCCTATGTCTTCAGGCTTGACTATCATTCAATTGTTTAACGTTTAATTAAATCCACTATACTAATTGTGTTTTACTCAATTGCTTTTTGGGATAATTGTTTAAACACAGATTAGCAATTTGCAAGTACCTACATTACTCTGTATTTGCTTCTTCTCACATTAATTATACAGGCAACTTAAATGTCCTTATTTTGAAAAATTATGCTATATATTACATTGTAATTCCTTTTTGAAAATGTTTTGCATTCATATACCGTAAAACTCCGTGTATAAGACGCACCCGTGTATAAAACGCACGCCCAACTTTCACAGAAAAATAAATTAAAATAAATAAATACAAAATAATGTTTTGTTTTTTTTGTTTTTTTTTTGACACCCTGTATTTTTTTTTAAAGGCCCTGAAGTGCTGTTGGAATGCTTATAAATACCACTGGTCTAGGGCATGACAATAGCTTAATGTTGAATGTAGCATTCATCAACATCATTTTCTCACATAAAAATAGTGGTTAGTACACAAATTGCACATTTATTGAGCAGTAACACTGGTGCTCATAAATATTCATATTCATATTCATGAATATTCATGAGCACCAATACTCATTAAATATAATGCAATTTTCTAAATTTACTAACAACTATGTTTAATTATGAGTAAAATTTATAACCACTGGTTAGAAAATTGCATATTTAATTAGTACTGCTGCTCACGAATGTATGAATATTCATTAGCAGCAGTATTACTGCTCAATAAACTTGCAATTTTTACATCTGTAACCAATATTTTTTGTGTGAGAAAAAGGTATATCTTGCTGAATGCTACAACTGACAGCAAGCTCTTGTCGTGCCCTAAACCGACGGAAAAAAAGTGCGTCTTATACACAGAGTTTTACGGTAAACACTCTGAAATGTGTTTTATTATAATAATAGACGCAGTGTACTCAGGGAGTGCATACCTCCGTCAACACTTGAATTTTGATATACCTAACAGTACCTACAATTTGTTTGCACTCTAACGGTTATCATCTTGGTGGATCTTTGGACGCATGCACGGCAGGAACCCAAGTCAAGCAATTATCATTTCCTATTTTGTTGTCCACGTTTCAGCGAGAATGGTGAGAGGTAAATTTATTAAAATTTCTATTTTTATCATTATGCCCTTTGACTATTGACCTTGAAAATATAATGGGTTCTATTCTAGATGAACACAAAGCTTCTACAATAAATTGGTTGAGATATCTGTGAAATTGTGCGCAGGAGACAGGTGATGAACAAACAAACAAACAAACAAAACACCATAGATTAACATCTCTTCATTGAGCAACACGTATCAACTAGTAATATGGCAAGCTATCCAAGTGAAAAACGTTCCAAGGTGTCTGCATCACATCCAATGATTGGGGAGATTTGTTTAGTGGTTTAAAGGGACTTAGTAACATTGTCCAAATCCTCAAAATAAAATTTTAATTCTAGTGGTTCCTTTATACCTTGTTGTATTCGTATTAACAATAAAATCATGGGACAGCTTTCGGTTTTTCAAATTTCCCTTTCATTACAAAGATATGTATGATTGAAGTATTCAGATAAGAAAATCTCCGGGCGAGATTTTCATCCCTGTACAAAGTGAATGCAGTGAGTTGGTGAATATCACCCAATATCACTTTGCATTTTCGCTCATTACTTGGCCGTACATTGTCCATTTGACTTGAAATGTTCACACAATTCCCTGTGGACATATGAGATAACAACAATATACATTGCATCAACCATTCATCAGTTTTTGCACATCTCAACAAAGTTACTAGATCCCTTTAATGGATGTCTACACCATCCTAATGTGAGTAAGGATGCATTGTCATTGAGGAACAAGTGAGTTAAATGCTGTCATATTCAGAGCTATATGGGTGTGATGCACATGATACTATGAATTATGTCATGTAATCAATTATCATGTCTATTCAAACTGGTAGTTGAGGGGGAGTGTGATGCTATAAGAGGCAGGAGGCATGGAAGGCGGCAGTATGATTTGTTCCCGGGGGGGGGGGGGGGGGGGGGGCACTCATGTATAATGTTAGACGGGTATGTGCCGCTTAAAAGACCCCCTTTTTCACACCCGATCGCAGCTCTAAAGATACCCAATTTTCAAAAATTGCCGCTCCATAGACCCCCGGAATGACTTGGCTAGGTAGTTGAGTAGCGCCAAGTCCATTATTCTTCTTCTAGTTCGGCTCCATAGACCCCCGGAAAGACTTGGCTATGTTTGAGTAGCGGCAAGTCCCGTTATTAGCGTCTTTTCGCTCTGCGACGGGAGTGTGGCTACAACGCTAATCTTAGCGGGGGGTCGCACTCAGAGCGAAAATTTCCGCGTAGCGGCCAAACCTAGGACGGTATTTGACCGAATTAACGTCGGTCGTAGAGCCGCTACGCGGGTACGTGATTTCATGCACGTACGTGTACGTGTTTCATGCACTGATTCGTACACACGCGCTGCATGCACAGTATGTTGTGATTTGTACTGCCTATACCGTATGCTTATAGTACAACATGCATGATAAATGGAACGAGTGAAACTCCCGCGTATTCAGAATTGCGAAACTGCAAATAGATCGCGACGGTAGCCAGAGTACGGGGACGGTCACAGCGGATTTAAATCCCTCGTCACCGCACATCTTCTAGTACGGCTCCTTGGACCACCATTTGAGCCTTTTTTGAGGGTTTCCGTAGGTCTTTGCTAGCTCCAAGTCTATGTATTTTGTAGTTTTAGTATGCTCCTTAGACCACTTAACTCCCATTTCAGGGTTTTTGTAGCTCCAAAGACCCTATATTTTGTGCTTGTAGTCAGCTCTTCAGACCCCCGTTTCAGAGTTCCGTGCGGCACACCCTCGTCAAAAAATAATTTGAGTGCCCCCCCGGGATTTGTTTGGTTCTGTTATATATTCAAAGTAAGGAGGGTAATCCATATTTTGATAAAAATACAAATGTTCATGTTATGTTTATAAATGTACTTGTCAAATTTACATGTAAAATGGATAAATTGTACTAATTGATATTCCTGTATTAAGCTGTAGATGTTTCTAGGACCTGGAAACGTTCTTTAGACTGTAGTCCAACGTTTTTTTTGGTAATTCAGAATCTACATGGGTTTTTTATACAAATTCAGCGAGCCACCTTGGCAACCTTGGGTAACTTTTTTTATAAGCATTATAATGATAATTAGCTAATTTGCATATTTATGAAATAAGGTCAGGGGTCATTTTTTATCTAGGAATAGTACAATATTGATAAAAAAAAAATTTCTTCTACGGTATTTTGGGGTAAGGAATCCATTTCCGGTGCTCGTTAGCAAGTGCCATATGGGCAACAGCCTGAAATCCAAGATCGCTGCCCCTAATTTGCATATATGAATATTATTTATTTTCATTGGCTACAGCCTCTAATACATTGTAAGTCATAATAACAGATTATTTTTCTTCAATCATGTTCTAAATGTGTGATAAAGATACTTTAGCTTGGTTGCCACCTCGGGAACCTCTGGCAATGCATATAATTAGCATAATTATTTTCTTTAACTAATTTGCATATTCCTAGAAATCAGGTAAAATCGTGGATATTGTGAACCCAGAAAAGAAAAAAAAATGGCAACAAATCCATTCATGATACATATTTAGACATATCATCTTGGCAACCCACATAAATCCAAGATGGGCGCCTTTGGCATTTTAAAGGAAATAATGCTATTGGCCCCTTTACTGGCACTAATTTTATAAAAGTTTAATTTTTTTACTGTAAGCAGCCAACTACGTTGTGATTCAAGTATTCTAGTTGCTAATTCCAATTATTAAAAGTCTGCAAATTATAGTATTGATCTAATATAACCAAACGAATGAAGTTCTGTATCATAATATGTGTAATTTGGGGAACAGCCATCTTGGATTTAAGATGGTTACCATGGTGATATAGGAAAATAAGTATACAAAATGGATCTGTTGCCCCCCAAAACCTTGGAAAAGTAGTTTTACTTTCCGGGAATTCAATTTGGGGGAATATGCAAATTAGGTAAATCACCTACTATAATTATGCAAATAATATGCATTGCTAGAGGTTGGCAACTAATCTTAAAATCTGAAATACATACTTAGAACATAACTGCAAAATAATAATCTGGAATTATTGCTTATTAGAGGCTGTAGCTACTGAAAATCAATAATATTCATAAATATGCAAATTAGGGGCAGCCATCTTGTACTATTCCTAGATAGAAAATAACCCCTGACCTTATTTAAGAAAAAAGTAACTTTTTCAACTTTGATCCTCATGGCAATATTTACATAAGAATGTGTCATTTATTATATAATTATTATGTTCTAATAAATATCTTGATACACAAACACAATTATACTGCAATAACCTAAGACTGAATAATATTAATACAATTATTATTCAGCCACATACGTGGGTCTTATTTTATTGTAACTATTCTGATGCAGAATAAATTATATTCTAGTGTATACCTGTAGCTAATTCGTACTAGGGTTCTAAAATGAGAAATAATCATGAAATATAATTTGTATCTTTTGCCCAAAAGGATGGCTACTGAGGGATCTTATTCTTCAAATGAGATCGATGACATTCTAGAGGATGTTGCTAAGAAGCTTCCTCAAGATGTTCAAGTCGAAAAGTTGGGGAAAAAACTTCAGATTGAAATTTCCGAAATCCAGAGATACATCAAGCAGAATTACGTTCACAGTGGGGTGAGCTATGGTGGGACCAAATCCATGCTCAGTGCTTGGGCAGCTAGTCGTCGAGCTACAGAATTTTGGCCTCTACTTAAACAAGCTTTGGAAGATGCCAGCTTGGTCAGGGTCGCTGAGGAAATTGAGACCAAATATCTCAAACTTCGTAAGTACATGTTCTCCCTCGTATTTAGATATTCAGATATCATTAATTTTATATTATTATTTACCAAAATTAATACATATCAAACACAAAACATAGCTTCAGTTGTAACATATGTTTCAAATAAAAACATTAATATATTCTTACCTCACGGAATGTAGCAATTAAGACTATTTACAAAACAGTTCTGAAATGTGGTATATCCAACCGTTCATCTATTACTTTTATCGTTTGCTATTCGGGCATATTGACTGCGCTTCCTGTTTATTCCCTTTATTATTATTGGATGGCTACATGGCTCCTGAAGTTGGGTACCTTAGACAATATTACAGAAAATGGTGAGATGGTGGATGAGTCTTTATATAACCTTTCGAAAAATTAAAGGGGTTGCTTCCAACAATCTTTGTATGAAAGTTAAAAGTCACGAACACCTCACCATTTATTGCTAATGCTTCAAATATGACACTTGATCTTATCCACAGATGTCCCAAATGCAGATCTTCCTACGCTATCGTTTGATAGCAAGAATGGAACTGTCAGCTTCCACAGCCCCGTTCAATCTGTGGTTGTACACAATTACAACTTTGCATGTACAAGTTCACATGCTGCATCGTCAAGCGGTGAACAAATTGTTAAAGGTACGCAGGATTTCATTTATTCATTTTTTCAGATAAAATACAATAATAAAAACGTAATGTGTACAAATTTACAGGTATTTGCCTTAGAAGCAAAGTGCTTGTTAACGCCAAACCCATTATTAACTAAATCAAAACAAAATAAATTATTTGTAAACATTACTTTACGCATGGGAATCATACAAACCCTCACAAAGTAAGGTTTTACATATATCAAAATTGCACTAAGAAACATAACCTAAACATTAAACAATAAGTACAGAAGACAATATTTTGTCTTCTGTACATGGACATGAACTCCCCTTCAAGCTAATTGTGTGCCTGTAAATATATGTTTGCCTTACCTGCAAACAATTGTGGTTGGTTAATAAAATAAACCAACGTTGGTTAATAAAATAAACCAACCGCTGTTTACATAGATTAAAATGTAAGCAACTGTTGGTTACTTTTATTAACCAACCAAGGTTGGTTAAAAATATTTATCAAATAATTGATTTAAGTTTTAATAAATAGTTGGTTATAATTGTAACCAACTAAGGTTGATTAAAAATATTTAATAAATAATTAGTTAAAGTTTTAAAAAATAGTTGGTTAAATTTGTAACCAACTAGGGTTGGGTAATCTTTTAACCAAGAGTTGGGAGGTTCACCTGGAAACCAACTGTTGGTTAAAATTTTCACCAGTTGGTTAATTTTTTTTTTAGGGTGCACTGATGATAATTCGGGCCATTTAAGGTGCTAATCAGCTAATCCTAGAGGAGGACACGTAAAGTGTTTGTTGGTCACCAAAAAGGTCACTAAACCGTATCGTTTGAAATAGCGTGAAACTAAGCCAGCAGGGTTTTACGCGTATGGCGGCCTGCTGGTTAATTCCCCTATTCTGTGTTAGCAGCCTGCACATTTCTGTTCTAACATGTTTAAGACAATGCTCAAGAAAATGTTTGACAGTTATTTTTGTTCAGTTCCAATATAAACATATATTGCAATTAACTTCTTATTTCTATGGTATATATATAAACAAACAACCTTTACATAAAAATTGAAAGTTGTATGTACACACTTTCTTTCAGAAATGGAAATAACTGCTGACATCAGACCATCAAATCAAGAAACTGCATTGTCGCTCGGTCAGCACTCCCCAGCAATTAAACGCAGAGTAAGGCAACTATTTGATGAACACCACACAATAGAGAAATGGGAGGAGCACCAAGATCTTTGCCTGGAGCTCTGGCTTCTGTTTGAAAAGCGCGGTGTGCGACTCAAAAGTGCCCGTAAAAGTTCCATCCACTTCTCTGTTCTAGTAAGATCAAAATCAGATGAAGATCGTTTCCTGAGGGCGTACCATGATGGCAGCTTGGCAAATGATCTGACCAAACTGCTTGTGGTTCCTGAGCTTGAGCAAGAAGCAGGCATTAAACTAGAAGTGGCGCTCACTATCAACAAAGACACCTCTACTGATGGTATGTAAATATTGGACTCCTCGAGTGCCAAACTCGCAATTTTGCGAGTTACAATTATACACATTCACATTGCCATAGAGTATTGAAATCCCTGGTATTCAAAGCGTCAAATATGTGCATTGAAGTGTTCCATTAACTAGGTGAAATTACTTGGGGTTTTAAAGGGGCTTAGTAACATTGTCCAAATCCTCAAAATCCATTATTGGAATTCTAGCGGCTCCCTTATACTTTGTTTTTATTTGTATTAACAATACAAGCATGAGACAGGTTCGGTTTTTCAAATTCTTTCAAAAGATATTTACGATTGAAGTGTTTGGATATGAAATTATTTATGGGACCTTTTCAGCCGTGTACAAAGTAAGTGCAATAAGTGAGTGGATATCAGTTCGCATTTTCGTTCATTTATCGGCCAAATAATATCCAATCAACCCAAAATGTTCACACAATCCTATATGGACATATTATATCACACCGTTATTAAAACAGACTGTCCCAGATAAAACGAAACCGGGTTTCATGGCAGAAATTTTCTGTCATAATGAATAATTTCTTTGATGATGTCTGAAAAGCTCTGTGTCTCTTCTTTCATTTGATGTAGAACTTATGGCACATAATTCAAGCATGACTGAATTAGAACAATGGAAAGTGGTATTACCAATATTCCATTTGCACGCATAAGTTTTAAGTTTGGGTGAGATTTTAGGGTGAGTTTTAAGGGTTGTAAACATACTTATTTTTAAAAAGGACAAACACCGCATAAAAGTTAATATTTGTATCTTTTACATGACACCTAATGCTAAAAAAATTAATGATTTATGCCAGAGAACGAGTACAATGAAAACATGCCTGATTTCTGCCCAAATGAGAGAAAGTTAAGTAAGAAGTCGCTCAGCTTTCCTGACTTAGCAGCTGACAATGGACTTTGATGCATGAGTGAATTTACACAAACATGGGGATCAGGGAAAACATGGGAAACAGGCTAGATCAGGAAAGTTACTCATTTGGGCTGGAATCAGCATGTTTTCATTGTATTCGAAGTACATTTACTACCCTACCCCAAAACCTCACCCAAACTTGCAATTTCTGCGTGCAAATGGAATTTTGGTAACACCACTTTCCATCGTTTTAATTCAGTCATGCATGAATTATGTGCCATAAGTAGTATATCAAATGAAAGAAGAGACACAGAGCTTTACAGACATATATATATCATCAAGGAAATTATTCATTATAACATAAAATTTCTATGAAACCCGGTTTCATTTTTTCTGGGACAGTCTGTATATTTTATTAACCATGCATCACTTTGTGCACTTGTCAACAAAGTTACTATATCCCTTTGAAGAGATAGTACAGTTTTTGTCAAACTGAATTTTTGTAACAAAAACCTGCACCATAACATCGCAAACTATACAAACTAATAGTTGTAACTCCACATAATTATACAAAAATGAAGTAAGAACATGTTATCATTAAATAAGAGCGATCAAAACTCAAGGGGGCGTTTTCTAAAAACTCATTTGTTTCAACCATTTTCATCAACAAATTGTGCATGTAATAGTTTATAAAAATAATCATTAGAAAGGTCATCAACAACTATTTAAAAACCCTTTTTGAAAATTTTTGAGAAAGTTTAAGCATTTTATATATATTATTTGAAAAAACAATTCCAAATAAATCTAGGGCCCAAGATTCTTTTCCAAACGAAGACATTTCAGCTGTTTC
This sequence comes from Echinarachnius parma, assembly GCA_037951105.1. Classification (NCBI taxonomy): domain Eukaryota; kingdom Metazoa; phylum Echinodermata; class Echinoidea; order Clypeasteroida; family Echinarachniidae; genus Echinarachnius; species Echinarachnius parma. Next base: position 166,643 of record JBAMJV010005295.1, on the reverse strand, counting down.
TGAACCGATTTTGATGAAGTAAAATTCATTTTATCATTAAAATTGTATACTCTTCCAAATGTGACTCTAAGTTTTCATAACCGCAAAAATAAATTTTGTGCAGCGCCCTCTATATCAAAACTGAACTACCCCTTTAACCCCCAAAAGGCCCGGTTAGTTGAGGTTTCTCTACGGCCGGGGGAGGGGGGGGGGCATTATGCCCTCCTGTTAGATTTTGGGCCATGAAATGCCCAAGTGCTGCGAAGATGTGCACGCCTATCAAGTGAGGTGTATTAAATTATATTTCTGGGAAAATTTTAAGTAACTAGTAACTTTGACAACAATTTTGCCCACATATAATATTTTTTTCATAATAAAACATTAATGTCAACTACTTATATTCTTTAGACCATTTGAAAAAAGAAAAAGAAAAGAAAAAAAAAAGCTATTGGAAGAGCCAGGTATATCCTTGTGATTTATATTGCGATCATTTTTTATACATTTATTAGTTATTTTAGTTCGTGTATTTCAATGTTAAAAAAAATATTTAACTATAAAGTTCACCTACTTTAAATCCCAAAACATACACCTAGGATGAAAACAAGACAATATCCAATGTTTGATCTCTTTTAAGGAAATTTGATATTTCCATGGCATATGATTTGTACACAAATCACCAAAATTAGCAAAGACAAAGGTTACATGATTTCCCAATGGTAGATCCTATTTTTGCAAAGGTGGGTTTCAGAAGATGCGCAAGACACAAAAAAAAGTAACGGAGCACCAGCGCTTTGTCTTTACGCATTCCAGAGCAATCATAAAATTTGCGGAGGGAGTGGGGAGGGGGGGGGGTGGGGGCATTATTTTTACTCACCTTCCCCTGGGGCTTATTGGGGTTAAAGGGATAGTTGAGTTCTGGTAAGGAGAGTACAGTTTTGGTGAAACTGAATTTTAGTAACCAAAACCTGCATCATTACATTATAAACTAATAGATCATGTTATCATTCAAAAGGAGCCGTTAAAACGTAAGAGGGCGCTCTCTAAACACTCATCGGTTTCAACCTTTTTGAATAAAATATTGTGCATGTAATGTTTTGTTGAAATAGTGATTAGATAAATAACTAAAAACTATTTAAATACTTAATTTGTAACTTTTTGAAAAGAGGAAGCATTTTTTTGAATTTTTAACGGCTGGTTCAAAATTATCGAATAAGTGTGGGGCCCCACATTTATTACAAATGGGTATGTTTATGGATATTTCAGCCGTTTCTGAACTGATTTTGATCAAATAAAGTTTATTCTGTCATTGAAATATTATGCTCTTTCAAATTTTACACTCAGTTTTTCATTATCTCAAAAATAATTTTATGTAGCGCCCTCTCTACCAAAACTCAACTATCCCTTTAAGTCTTCTATGGTACGGCGGTATATGTCTTATGGTTACAGGAAAATGTAATGAGTTTTGTTTATAACATATCTCCTGCGATAATTCAGATTAAACTGTAAGACATTACAGAATGATTTTGATTACTTATATGCCAATACTTGATTCGTTCATATTATCCTAATTTAAAGGTAAAGGCCAGTTTTGGAAATGCCCCCCCTCTCAAAAAAATGAAATGGAAGCTCTTATTACCAATAATGTGAAAGAATATAATTATGATTAAAAATGAGCAAAGAAAAATGGGATTCCAACAGGATTCGAACCCGAGACCTCCGAATTGCTAGACCGGTGCTCTACCGACTGAGCTATAGAAAACCCTACGACGGCGTTCTTCCCAGAAACCCCTTAATTCATCATTGCTCAAGTAGTCAGAAGCTTTATAAACCTGACATATACCCGAAGCGGATTAAAATCAACTTGGGGATATATGCGAGGGATCGCCGAAGCGATACAGCTTTTTGTAATAATTAATTCAAACATATAGGGAAACTGACCAAGAATATATTGTGGATTAAAAGTGAGCAAAGAAAAATGGGATTCCAACGGGATTCGAACCCGAGACCTCCGGATTGCTAGACCGGTGCTCTACCGACTGAGCTATAGAAAACCCTACGACGGCGTTCTTCCCAGAAACCCCTTAATTCATCATTGCTCAAGTAGTCAGAAGCTTTATAAACCTGACATAAACCCGAAGCGGATTAAAATCAACTTGGGGATAAATGCGAGGGATCGCCGAAGCGATACAGCTTTTTATAATAATTAATTCAAACATATAGGGAAACTAACCAAGAATATATTGTGATTAAAAGTGAGCAAAGAAAAATGGGATTCCAACGGGATTCGAACCCGAGACCTCCATGTCTAAGGATCTTTCTTGAAAAAGTCACCCTTCCCAGCGGCACATCCCCGTATACCCAATATACGGTCTCGGGTTCGAATCCCATTGGAATCCCATTTTTCTTTGCTCACTTTTAATCACAATATATTCTTGGTCAGTTTCCCTATATGTTTGAATTAATTTAGAATATAATTATACTAATATAGGATTATCCAAATTTGGACAAGAAACCGCCTACTAATTGATATATTTGCGAAATTATATATCTATGCTGGCGGCACAGATATCGCCAACGAGGAATCCCCCATACGCTACGTGTATTACGAAGTATTGATTTCTTCTGATATTTCTGTATTTAACAATGCTTAGGTTCCGAATATTCAACAATAATGATCAATATAGATGTATTCGGCTACTTTCCCGAAACTGGACTTGGGCTTTAACATAAATACCTCTACTCCAAGTTAATGTTGTTATTTTTCTTAGAAATATCAGACATCATTCAGAAGGCAATTGGCCATGGGCACCTTTTTTCAAAAAGGCTGCCAGTCATGTTCAGCACTATATCTTGATAACTTTAATTTACAGGCCGAATTGCAAAAATCTGGGTACCTGCATGCATTAAGTGTAGACAATAATTTGTTGAAATTTAGAGGTCGTAAGGTCACAAAACTAATCATCAATGCAAATAGACTCATCTTTGGCATATCTTGAGAACCATTTGTCAAATTGGCGGCAAACATAATACATGTATGCACATTGAGAAATAGATGTCATATGAATATATTTCTGGGTCATGAGGTCAAAGGTCAGAGGTCATTGACCACTTATTGGGGCATATGGTGACCATATTCCAAAATGACCGCCGTCTTTGTTCGGTTATAACACTGGAACTTCAATGCTTTGAAGCATGTTTGTATTCAGTAGATGGCGTAATTTATGTTTGTGGGCAGTAGCATAAATCCAGGGGGTACATGGGACAGCCCGCTCAAGAAATTGACAAAGAAAATACAGACAAACCTATGTAAAGCGACCATTCAAGGGACCAGCGAAAATTGGTCGCTATTGAGAGGTGGTCGCATTAGACAAGTTGGAGGCCATTTTGAATGGTCGCATATTATATGCCTAAGATATGCACATGTGTAAAATTGTCATCTGTACACGCATGCATAACCACAACAAAAATTGAAATGATTAAATATTGCCATTATTTTGTTAAAGATATTAAATATTTGTATTATCTTTTAACTGAAATTAAAACTGCAAATTGTGTTAATGTATATACCGTGTTTGTCGGTGTATTAACCGCATGGTTTTCCCGACGGAATTACCAGCGAAAAGGGGGTGCGGTTCGTACACGGAAAATGCACGAAAATCCCCACTAGCACAACACAGCATGAAACACTATGCATGGGACTGTAGTGAACGACAAATTAGCCAAAACAAAACATGAATCAAATCAGAGATGAAAAAAACTGTACCTTGATATGTTTATTCCTTCTTACAAGTTCAGATTCGGTTAAATCTACCCTTGAAAATAGTAGATTCTAAGCTCTTTTTGGAGATGAAAAATTGTGATCGTAACTTTGCAAGTGGTGGGGAGAAAAATTGTGCAGCATCAAATTGACTGAAAAAAATTAGAGCTTGAAATCTTTTTTTGTGGAGTTATATCCCTCAAAATAATAGATAGCTTGCAACAGAATCTACAAGTTTGGGTTGTTATTTTTTTTTAATAATCAATTTTTAATCATGCAAATTCATGCAGAAATCCCCTTTTTGTCTGTAAATCATTAAAATTAATATTGCTCAAAATATGATAAATTTGTGCATGAATATTCTTCATGACTTAATGAACAGGTTTTGAACATTAAAAATTGCGATAGCCAAAATTTTCCTTAAATGTATTTTTTTGTTTTTGGAATTTCTTATGTGTTTCTGTTTTTTTCACTTATGTTTTTTATTGATTTTATTGATGGAATAAATTTATTAACCATTATCCAATCTTTTTTAGCCCAAAATTAAATGATTGCAGTGATTAGAATGAAAAATAATGAAGGTTTTGTGTATTCTAGGAAAAATCAATTTCCATAGGATTTGTACATGACAAATCACAAAATTTAGCAAATTTCAGGCCGACGTTCACTTACAAAAGGTCACGTGACTTTAGAACGGTATACCTGGTCATTGCAAATTTGGTCTCAAAAGTTGCGCAAGAAAAAACTCAATGGAAAAAAGTCGCGCAGCAATACCTGTGCCCTTTGCGGAATTATCGCGCAAAAAGTTGAGGAGTGGGAGTGGGAAATGCGACAATTTTCTTTTTAATTGTGCTCACTCAACCACGGATTAAAGGGGTAGTTTAGTTTTGGTAGAGAGGGCGCTGCACATCACAATTTTTTAGTGAGATAATGAAAAACTGAGTGTCGAATTTGAGAGAACATGCAATTTTAATTGCAGAATAAACTTTATTTGGTCAAAATCGGTCCAGAAACGGCTGAAATATCAATAAATATATTTGATCTTATAATTATTTGGGGCCCAAATAATTAGATGATTTTTTCAAAAAATAAAAAAAATGCTTACACTTTTTCAAACATTTTCAAAAGCGTTTTTTTAAATAGTTGTTGATGATCTATCTACTTAATCATTATTTCAATATAACATCACATGCATTATTTTGTATGAAAAATGGTTGAAACCAATGCCTTTTTAGAAAGCGCCCTCTTGTGTTTTAATGGCTCTTTTTGAATGATAACAGGCTTTTTACTTAGTCGTTTGTAATTTTGTATACCTTTCGAGCATGGTGGAGTAATAACTATTAGTTTATAATGTTACTGTCCAGGTTTAGTTACTAAAGTTCAGCCTTACCAAAACTGTACTACCCCTTTAATGGTTACCTATTTTTACACATTATTTCCTTACACCCATAGGCATATTTTGTCAAGACGAAATCTTGAAACGATTCTTGGTTATAAAATAATGGGCAATTGTTTAGGGGGGTAGTTACTTTTTGTGTTCGCTTTAGATCCTTTAACAATCTCTTGTTAAGCATAGCATAGTACAGCACTTTGCAACATAAGTATTAGCGCTTTATAAAAGTTATCTATTCTTATTCTTATTCTGTTTTACAAATTTTCTCTTTACACCAGGCAGCAGGATGGCACGTCGCTGCCCGCAGAGTTCTCCCTCATCAGAAATGGAAAGCCCACGGCCAGGACTCTTGGATCTACCCCTTACAATCAACCACCATACCCTGTCAGCAGATCAGGAAACACAAGCCATACGCAAGCTCAACAGAAAACTGCCGCTTATATCAAGTAACTATGCTGACCGGCCTATTCGTCACGCAGTCAGAAATTATGTTGGGCTGCTGTACTACCGCACTGGCAGTAAAGACAAAGCCATGGAATGCTGGGAGGAAACAGTCAGAGAAGACCCCACGAACCTGAATGCGCTTCAGGACCTAGCAAAGGTCTGTTCTAAGATAGGCCTCGGGTCAGAGTCTAATGCGTGGCTAGCAAAGTATGAAGAGGTGCAGGACAGTCTGTCTGGGAACCCTGATGAAGAGAGGATGGTCAAAGCCAGGTGTGTTGCAGAACAGGCGTATTCTGGATGTTGGGACATCCATACAGACAGCTGGACAGGCACACACAAGATGAAAAAGATAGTTGAGTCTTACTGGTCGGCTCTGGAGAGTGCCAGCAGTGTGATATCAAAAGAAGAGAAGGAGGACTGGCAAGCAGGAATCGGTCAGGCTTATGAGCGGCTCTCTCACAGGTACTTCAGATCAGGAAATCACCCAAAGTACCTTAATTCCGTTGAAGAAGCAGTCAAATACCTTGACAGTTCGCTGAAGAGCTCTGATCATGATCTGCACAAGGCTGAGGCCTGGTGTGTTATGGGGAATGCCATGAAGAGAGAAAAAAGCTATAAAGCAGAATCTGTTCCTGAATTCATTGCAGCCAACTACATGGATGAGTGGAATGATCCATCAAGATGTTATGACAAAGCACTCCAACTTGACCCCGGTAATGTCTGGGTACTTGGCTGCTATGGTCATTTTCAGTTCAAGAGAAAAAGGTTTGAAGAAGCACTGAAATGTCTTGATGAATCAATCAGTAAGGACACAATCACAACTTGGTTTTCCTTTGAGACAAGAGCAAAAGTATACAAACAACTTGCTGAACAAGCCTCTGATAATAAGGAGAATGACAGATACTTGAGAAAAGCTGAAGAAGACGCAAAAAAAGCAGGAGAGATGAATCCCAACCCCAGAAGTTTCACAAAAGAAGGAGAAATCGCTTACGGGCTTGCCGAGTGTGCAGAAACAGAGAAGCTAAAGACCAGACAGGCACTTGATCTCTTCTCAGAGTCTTTTGAAATCGAAGACGGGGAGGACATCAGTTATGCTCACTTGCAACAAGGAAAATGCCTTCTGAAGCTTGACAGATGGTCTGCCATCCAGTCATTCAAAACGGCATTTGAAACAAGTCCGAATGAACCCTTCAGCAACAACATAGCAAGAAAGTATCTTCTGCCTTCCATGCTGGATGAGTACAATGCCAAGGGATGCCCACAACACCTTCTTGCAGAGTTGGCCTTCTGGGTCATAGATGCTAACTCAAGATCGAGGGTAAACGTGTTTGGAATTCTTAGCCAGATAGCAAGCAAATGGGGGTACCAGGAGCATGTGCTCGATGTGATGGAGTACCTGGTAGAAAACAGTCAAAGATTTGAAGGAATGAATCGCTCCATTGAAGCAGGTTTCCAGACACTGAGGTCCACTCGATACAGTGTGTCTAATTATAGAAGACTGTGCAGACTGCATGCAACACACAGAAGGAACAGCCAAGTGACAGCGGCTTCCTCCCCTCTAGATGTGACATACCCAGATCACGAGGTTCCAGAGAAAGCCAGAAATCCTAGGTTCACACATGACTTCTATGTCATCACTGACAAGGCATCAACATCCTGGGTGCAGTACACTCTGCTGCCAGCAATGGAGTGCAAACTGTTCTCCCTCAAAGGCTACTACATAGAGAGGGACACTGCCCTGGGCGAACCAAGCTTATCATCACAAGCCCAACCCATCAAAGAATCGGCCTTTGTCCTCGTTGTGTTGGCCAAGGAACAAAGCTCATCATACATGCATCTCTATGAAATGGCCTGCAGAGAAAAGAACCCAAGGCAAATGGCCATCCTAAGGACTGATGATACTCCTATCCCAGATCAAATGAGCCACCTGACCCACATATTTTACTTCATCCATGGGTCAAAGGATTTTCATTCATTCAATTTGGCCAAATTTCTGCTCGGGAAAGTAAAGAAGTCTCAAAAAGATTGAATCAATAGAACCTGGAGCAGTTTGTAAAGCTGCTGTTGACAGAGTCTGAGTTATCTTGGGTAGGGTCCATGGAAAATGAGTACTTAACTAAATCCAACAGGTATTAATAGAAAACATTGGAGCCACATTTCAGCATACATTAAACTCCAATATCACTAACAGACCACATCACCAAGATAGCAGAGATCATCATCTTTCGACACCTCCTACTGGATTCAAACCATCAACTGGATCCCAAGCAGTTTGGTGTACACACTGGTTGTTCTACCACTCAGTTTTGGTGAATATCTATGACTTCCTTTGTAACAGCATGGAATGCCCTGGGAACCTTACTTAACTACTATCAACAGACTTCAGTCGTGCATCTGACGGCATAGATCACACGATAATGATCCATAAAGCTCATCTCCATAGAAGTCTTTCCTTGGATGATCCAGTAGTTGTAGGATTTTCTCTCCCCTGGAGAGAATCACATTCATTACCATATAGAGTTCATTCTTCTACGAGACGATGACCGCCCATGTGCCCCAGGGTACAAACCTTGGACCTATTCTCTTTCTTGTCCCCATTGATGACGCCATAAGAGATTCAACAATTCACTGTTGGAAGTATGTCAACGACAGTTCAATTGCTGCTACTAATGAGAGACAGAAGCAACGGCCAGCCTACTTGGCAGATCATCCCAAGAGGCTTAGAGGAGTGGTTGGAGGGCAACCAAAATCTTGAATCCCCCCAAAATGCAGCATAATGCATGCCACCTTTAGCAAAACACCACCCCTACTACTCAACTTTATCATAGGCAACAATGTCTTGAAGGAAGTCTTCACCTTGAAGCTACTTTGGGTGATTATTCAAAGCGACCTTAAAGGGACATTCCCTCTTTTGCAAGCCAAATTTCAAAAGTTGCGAGGTCATTGTCTTATCTGAAAGGAAATGTCATTTAATAGCATGCCTGAAAAAATTAGGGCTTGAAATCTCTTTTTCGTGGAGTTATAGACCTAAAACTAATAAACCGTTGGACGATGGTTTATTGTGCATTATATGTATATTCAGCCAGTGAGGAAGTTCGTACAGGGATTCCAAGAAGTACCACAACGCTATGCGTGACCCCTCCATGACCCGCGCTAGCTACATGACCCGCTCACAAATAAGAATAGCATGACCGCACACTAGGCAAAATAACCAAACCTCGCTTAAACGGTTCACTCATTGATTATAAATTGAGTCGAATTTGGTATGATTGTGAAGGTAATCTTGTACTTAACAAGCCTCGAGAAATTCAGATTTTTTGAATTTTTAAAACTATTTTAAAGTCGAAATTGAAATTGAGAAAAATTCACCCTCCAAACCAGGCCCAAATTCACTCCGATCTCGCCGCTTAGGTCGATGACGTGTGACGAGGGGGAGAATTCTCTGCTATATCGCGGTATACATCAGTTTTCGTGCATTATTTTGTTTACAACGTCCATCGCTCGCTCGTTTTGCAACATCGGAAATGAAGAAACAAAAATCTAGAATTGCCCAATGTTAGTGTAAAAGTAGATATTTTACCGTATGAGTGGTTATTTTCCCAAAATTAGAGATTTGTTTGACAAATTGAGAGACGCAAATTGAACGTGCCTCGAAAAAAGAAATGCCCGTCAGTTGAATGATACGAACACGCACTAGAGTTTCAGCGGCACCGCTCCGCGAGACAGGCTGTGCTATAGCTATACCTAGCTAGCTGCACGCCAACTGCCATGACTGCCTTGTAAGTAATTGCACTTTTAAAATGCTCCGAAAAGGAACGAAAATGCAAGATTATTACGATCACACCTATTCCAGACTATCTCTTATTTTACTTACATGTTTGTAGGGCTTTTAAAACAAAATACGAGAACAATTACCTGCAAAAACAGCTGATAATAGTGCACTTTACGCGAGCTGAATTGAAGCGAGCTAAATACACTGCACTAGCCGCCATTATATTGCATGCATTGTCCACCGCATACGCGCACGGTCGAGGCTCTCCACGTATCATGCATGCTGCCGGCGAGTATGATTCAACTCGCAGACTAGGTGATTTATTTACCTATTTTTACTTTATCAGACACATTAATGAATAAAAGAATAACTTAACAACGAATATAAACTGTTGTTTTATTAGTTCAAACAGTTTAAACCACCATAATTGTATAGAAAATAGTTTAAACAACCACGGAATCCCCGGTATAAAGGGGTATAAATCCGGTATATAATGTGGTAGAAACCGAGGCTTCTGATTGGATAACCCCTCGCTCTACGTCAGTACAACACACCCAGCTATCGGACCCCGCTCGTAGTTGGATTGTGGTTTTGAAGCAGCGTTTAGTATTTTCATTTTTGTTTTATTTTTCGGATGTGCGAGTACTTGGAAAGTGATATTTTCATTTTCTGTATGATTTGAACTTTTTGGAAAGATGAAACTTGGCTTATGTTGCTTTTTCTTTGAATAAACACTTTAAACTGACTACATGTAATTACATATTCTTAATTTTTGAGATTTTTTTCCGTGACATACCTTTACAAATGTCGGCTTCACAATACCTTTACAAGAATAAGTACAATATATAGTTGTAGTCTAGGCGATCGGTGCAAAAAAAGGTGAAAATCGCTCGGAAAATGATACAAGTATGAAACTTGGTACAGTTATACTTGAGCCTATACTGAATATTTTAAAAGGTGGAGCCAATGCATCCGGCCTGTTTCTTAGCAACGGTTGCTAAGAAACGTATTGACCCTAGCAACGAGCCATTTAAGCATATCTAATCCATTCCAAAAGGATGATGCTATGTGTTTTATCATCAAAACTATCTAAAGACATGTTATAAGGTCACTATAAGTGTCAATATTAAAAAAAAGCATGTGTTTGTTGCTAGGCAACGGATAAACCATAGCAACTGTCTAGTTATATCTTAATTGTCTATTTGTAAACGACTGTTCCACCTTACACTGCCTACAAGTTTACAGAAGAGAAATATTTGGGTATATTTTAAACTGTACAGATTGTCATAAATGGTAATTGACAAATAATAACAAATTGAGTTGCTTAGTAACATATTTACCATAGCAACAAGCTGTGTACACATAGAAAACAATCCCTGCATATGGGATCCATTTAACTCAAACAATTTTCTTATCAATATAAGGCCTATTTCCTGGAATCAGTAAAGGTTATGGTATTTTATAATACATCAACTTGAAACAATGTTACTAGGCAATACATCCATGGAAGCAACCAGCTATTTTTCGTCAGATGGATTGTCTCAACAATATAAAATTCTCTCCATGAACAGTCTTAAGTCATTCACCATAATAATAATAATAATAATAATATTAGGCATTTAGCTACGCTATTCATAGTAAACTATATCACAGCGCTTACAATATTATTACCCCGATCAACGGATACACACTGCAATCAATCCTGCACATTAAGTGCACATTTTCCACTCCCTGGGGAGTATTCCAGCGAGTCGCCTATTAGGCGCGCACAGTGCTAAGGAAACAGGTTCCCATCCTTCCGGGTACCCATTTATACACCTGGGTCGAGAGCAGCAATAGTGGATAAATTGTCTTGCCGAAGGACAAACGCGGTGGACTGGGTTCGAACCCGGGATCTCACGATTGGAAAGCGCGCGCTCTACCAATGTTGCCACACCACATCCCCTAGTTTCAGGCATTGTCACAATCTTCTGTGCATGTGTAATACACAGTGCATTTTAAGTGTGCTCATACACATTTGCAATCTCTACACCTGCTCCTACATAGACACTTCAGTAGCTCTGGGCAGGATGCACTTGGTTCCAGTAAGTTTGTCCACAGGGGCCTCCACTATTCTGGGCACGTCAATCCCCACTCAGAAGTGGAGGGCAACTGGCAATATGGCATAGCAGTATGTCCTTAATGGTGCCCACCTTGCAATGCTGCCCTTCTGATATGTTTCTGTAAGGCAGCCTTGGTGGAAGGAAGTGCTGACATCTCACTTCATTGATGGAGGTACATATTGCTGTATTGTCATAGAGAATGATGGTGAAGTACTCTAGGGAAGCCTCGGTCTCTTCGGAGAATTGTTCTGGTGCACTGTGCAGCTCATAGAAGGATCCAGTGAGTTCATCATGTGTCTCCCACACTTTCCATGCAGTCTTCTTTCCAACTTGGGCAAACTGGGAAACGGTGTCGCATCCCGTGAAAGCGTGGAACACCGGAAGAACCAACGATTTTGTGGGCCCAAATCTCATGAGCTGGGATGTAGTGAAAGTTCTTTCTAATTCTGAATGTAATCCAGAGGTATATTCTTCCTAGCTGCTGTACAGTTGCTACTGCTTGCACAACTACATCAGTGTCTACTGTCCGAGCAAGGATCTTGTGAAAACACTGACTGACGGCATGAGCAACATGTCCCATGATCCTGGAATCTGCTTCTTCATGGTTGCAGGGAGTAATGCTGGATGTGTCTCGTGCAGGTATACAGAGTGCATTATCACCATCGGTGACAGCAAAAGGGTTCTCTGCTGATGCAAGGGGTTATATACGATACCATAGATTCCTAGTTATAGTATGGAATCACAATTACTTAAGTTTAATAAGTGACCTCAGTAACTATAACTAAATACAGGCATTTAAATTTCTATACAATGACAATTACTGTTCTCTAAAAAATTGTGATGGGTGACCTCACCGCAAAAGTAGGAGCGGACCACGGAGTATGGGCACCACCTTTGGGCAAGTATGGACTAGGACAGCTCAATAGCAGAGGGGAGAAGATTCTAGAATTATATATGTTACACGGAATGGCAGTGTGTAACACATACTTCCAACACAAAGAATGTAGGAGGGCAACATGGACGTCCCCATGTGGACATGACAGAAATCAGATAGACTTCATCATTACCAAATTAGAGAACATCAAGACGTTCCAGAACTGAAGATCATACTGCTCAGCGGACGATGGGTCAGACCACGATCTAGTACTGGCAAATGTGCAAAGTCTAAGCGAATGAAGAGCCTTCCCAAAAGCTACGATGTTGGCAGACTTAATGACTCTAACATAGCAGAAGCATTTAAAGCCAGGATTGGAGGTGCCTTTGAACCACTACTTCAGCTTCAGGACACGGATGCAGATGAGCTGTGGAAGCAGATCTATACTACCAATAACATCACAGAAGAAGTTGTAGGCTTCAAAAGGTCAAAAAAAGTTGAAGGTGTCCCAGAAGATGACTGTAAGACGTGTGAACAAAGGAGGAAAGCCAGAATCCTGGTGATGAACAATCCCTCTGCCCACAACAAGAAGAGCTACAAAAAACTCAATAAAACGGTCAAGTATGAAGTGAAGAATTGGAAGAAGACAATTCTTGATGCAGAGGTGGAAGAAATGGAAATTGCTCACGCAAAGAACAACAGCCATGAGCTCTTCAAGAAGGTTAAGAAACTATCTGGAGAAAGAGACGAGATGCAACCTGCCGTAAAGAACAACGGCATCTTTAAAACGGCTCCTGCAAAAGTGTTGAAATGCTGGGAAGAACATTTTAGCGGCCACCTCAACACGCAATTTCCAAGGGTCTAAAATACTCTTCAGACCCTACCTGACCCTCAACCTACAGATAACCCAAGTGAACCTTTCACAATTGAAGAAGTAGAGGCAGCAATAAAACTGTTGAAGAACAACAATGCCTGTGGTTGGGACAAAATAACGGCCGAAACCCTGAGAACTGGTGGACAGCCGATGAGACAACTCCTGCTCAAAATAATAAATGCAGCATGGTTGGAAGGTAAAACCCCGGAAGACTGGAGCAAGGGTCTCATCACTCCAGTGTTTAAGAAAGGAGACAAGCTGGACCCATCCAACTACAGGGCTATAACGCTACTCTCCATAACTGAGAGAGTTTTCTGTAGGATTGTCCTCAGGAGAATACAGGGAACCATTGAGAACCATCTGACTGAGGAACAATGCGGATTCGTAAGTTGTAGAGGCACCACAGATGCTGTGTTTGTCTTCAGACAGATCATCAAAAAGGCCAGAGAAAAAAAATACCAATCCACTTGAAGTTTGTTGATTTTAAAGCAGCATTCGATATACTATTTGGAGAGAAGCTCTCTGGAAATGTTTACGTTCCATTGGTGTGGACAAGTCCCCAGTCTACCTTATAGAGAGCATGTACAAGCAAAGCAAATGCTCTGTTATGGTGAACAGTAAGATAACCAAATGGTTGGATGTCATAACTGGAGTTCGATAAGGCTGCCTCCTCTCTCCATGCCTCTTTAACCCATTCCTGGAATTTGTGATGAAGGACATCCAAAAACTAGACAGTGGGATACAGATGGGTGACATACGTACTAACAACATCCGTTATGCAGATGACACCACCCTCATGGAACTTGTATTTGAAACCCTCCAAATCTCTTCAAGGGAACTGGAAAAGACATGTAGAAGTTGGGGGATGAAAATCAATGCCACGAAATTCAGAATCAGGACAGAGGACCAACAAGTTATTACACTAAACAACACCAACATCGAGAAAGTGGATACATTTGTCTTTCTCGGCAGCATGGTACCTTCTATAGAAGATGACGTGAAGAGGCGAACAAGACTGGCAGCCTGGTCATTTGGAAGGCTGAAAAGTGCCATCTGGTCCAACCAAGATATTTCAAGGACACTCAAAGTCAGGATTTACAGAGCCCTGATCCTCCCTATTGCCACATATGGAGCAGAATCCTGGACCCTCCGTAAATCAGCTAGATCTAAGCTTGAGGTATTTGAAATGAGGTGCCTCCGGACCATCCTTGGAGTTCACCTAATGGACAGAATATTAAAGGAACGAAGAGATCAGGCAGAGGCTGAACATCCCAAGCACCATATGTGAAGAAATAACAAAACGTAGCCGGAAATGGTTTGGCCATGTGGTACGCATGCCGCATGACCGCCTACCATACCAAGCATACCATAATGACTTTGACGCACGCAGACCACGGGGACGCCCTCCTACGAGATGGAAGCACCAAGTGAGGTGCGATGTGGGTCTATCCCTACATGAGGCAGAACATCTAGCGCAGGATAGATCAGAATAGAGCAGGATTTATCGTAGGGGAGCAAGGGGACACATCGTCCTACGCACCTAAGTCAGTAAGTCAAACTTTGGCCAACAATAGTTGACAGGTTAGAAAAACCCAAATGTTGATACAATGAGGTAAATGCGTTGCCTAGCAACCATTATAAAGCCATGTGCACTGTGCGGTGGACTTTTGCTTCAGAGTGAGGATATTATGCATAGTAAAGCAATATATTTTGAAATACATTATAATGTTTAGTAAAATTGGTCTACATACATCAAATATGCTTGGTTGCTACGGAAAATATGTTGCCTAGCAACTGTTGCTATGATGTGTACATTGCAATTGCTCCACGGTGGTGTTATGATGAAGAGCAAAGCTTCAGATACTAAAATACATTTCAATTGTTCGGAAAAATTGGTCTACAGGCATCTTACATGTTGGTTGCTATGGAAAATACGTTGCTTAGCAACCGTTGCTATACTATGTACAGTTTTCATTGGCTCCACCTCTGAAAATGCTTAGAATGATGAGACCTACATGTGTAGAAAATTTCATACTTGTATCATTTTCCGAGCAATTTTCGCACCAATCGCCTAGACTATTGTAATATTATGCTAAACCAGTTAAACTCTTTTATTGACCGATATATAGTCTGATGGAGGGACGCATTCGTTTTTCATTCGTAGAATCCAAATTATAGGGCTGTTCGATCTGATTTTTGTGTGTGTGTGTTTCATTCATCCCCATCCTTCAACTGGAAACTGTTCAGACGTTTTGTAAAAGAGGGACTGTCCCTTTAAGTGGATCAACCAAGTCTCTATCATCGTCTCCAAAGCTTATTCTCGCCTCTACATGCTACATAGACCGAAGCAATTCAGAATTCCTGCTGCCAACTTTGTGACAGTCTACACCAGTTCCGTCAGGACTCTGCTTGAGTATGCATGCCCTATTTGGCACTCGCGTCTAAGTGCTGCATCCAACATGATCGACCAAATTTTAAAATGTGCACTTTGAATGATTTTCCCTGGATGTACCTACAATGAAGCTCTACTGAATGCGAATATTGATGATGTTGCTTCCTGCCTTGAGGAACTCTTGCTAACCTTTGGTAGGAGAGCTATGTCATAGGAGACTGGTTCACACAATACAATCCCGCAAGAACACTGAGAAACACTAGCAAGTATTAAGAACCAAGATGCTGCACAAACCATGATCAAAATAGTTCAGTACTATATTTAACAAGACATTTTCCTTATTTGAAATTGTAGCTCATAGCAAGTGGACTCTAAATTAAACAGTTACATTTTACTACTCAATCAATTAGAAGTTTATTTGCATCACCATTCAACCAATTTATAACAGCTCCTCTCTTCTTCGATTGAAGGAAAGGTAAAAACCTGTGTAGTTTTATTCTATGTAAAAGCAAGATTATTGTCTTATATGAAAGGGGTGCTAACTGATCTATTTGTGCCCCGCACTCCGAGGTCCACAGCCCGGCTGTAAGGCAGTCTGATAAGGTTGGTGGATTATCATTTTACGTTACAATCTTTATGCAGCGGATAGGTCAGGCTATACCTTACATGTACTATGCTGTACTAGTAATGCATACATCTCAGATGGTCTGGTTTGCATCCTGCAGTACAGGGACCCCGTCAGCAGATATTCACAATGGGGTACAGCTGGGAGTTAACGCTATGCTTTCCATTAATTTTACTGCCAAACGTATTGTCT
This sequence comes from Echinarachnius parma, assembly GCA_037951105.1. NCBI lineage: Eukaryota > Metazoa > Echinodermata > Echinoidea > Clypeasteroida > Echinarachniidae > Echinarachnius > Echinarachnius parma. Next base: position 150,239 of record JBAMJV010005295.1, on the reverse strand, counting down.
AGTCAGGCTATAATTATCTAGGCTGATATGTTTTTTTTTTTTTTTATCAACTGGTTAAATGTTTAGAGGTTTTGCAATCATAGATCAAGAATAAAATTGTTCAAACCTTCTGTAAAGATTCCGTTCCATAGAACTTTTTCTACCTACAAATCTAGGAGTTTCTTTAACTCCTTCTTTAACTCCTCCATTGTTGGTATTTCCCCCAAGTCTGCATATTGCGGGTATATAAAACACCTACATCTGTGACTCAGACAGTGGGCAAATATTACACGGCATGCAGACCTGTATAGTGTTCCACTGACTATGAGTGCACGCCACGCAAACTGCCTGCGTACAACTGAATGACCGAACAATCAATCAAGGACTGAAATATTTGTAAAACTTCTGATCTATTCCTTCTTTCTTACATTTAAGATTGTTATTTTGAAGCATGTATATAAGAAATTGTATCTACACAGTTTTCTCCTGAATAAGTTCAGCATGGCTGTATTATAACAATGAATCAGCTAAACATATTAAGTGGCCAAAATATAGTTCACTAAAGAAAGGATATCTGTCATCTTTTTCTTGGTTGTTTTTTATACATAGAATCAAAATTACAGCGTTGTTAAATTTCACGTGGGTATCATTCATCCCCATCTAGCTACTGGAAACTTGTCAGATGATCGTAAATCATGGATACTCTGAAAGTATGCCAAAGTGATTTAAAATTGTTTTTGATGATCTCTATTGAATAATATTTTTTTTTACCAAACATCAAATTCACATATTTTGATTAAAAAACTGGTTGAAACTTAAGGTGTCTGGAAGTCGCACTCTTGTGTTAACAGCTGCTTTTTAAATGAAAACAGCCCTGTAACTTAATAGCCATTTATATTTTGTTTCTATCATTCAAGCATAATTGAATTATAACCGTAATTTTTCATGATAAGTTGATAACTGACTAATTTTAGTTACTAAAATATTTTTAATCAGAACTTTACTACAGTTGAGTTTTGGTATAGAGAGTATACTCTTTTGAACAAACTGAATTTTAGTAACCAAAACCTGCACCATTAAATTACAAACTTAGATATAAGTTAATATAATTACTCCACCATGCTCAAAAGGTATAATGGAATATGCTAATTTGTATATTGCAATTACTCAACATGCTCAAACGAACGTTCACGACTTGTATTCAATTTATTCTAGAAAGGTTAAAGTAAGAATTTTGATATTAAGTAAAGTCGCTGTAGATACTTATTGAATTTTGTTTGCTTTTCTAAATATATTGAGATATATGCTAGTTTTACAATTGCAATTAAAGGGGTATTCCGGGCCTGAAAAAAACATTCGTTATTTGAATAAGCAGAATAAGAGGCATAATTGGTGAAAATTTGATCAAAATCGGACAAGAAACACGGGAGTTATACCTATTTGAACATCATGTAGTAATGAGCGATCGTTTCAAAATTGCCGCCATATGCAACATCATTGACGAGCAACTCGCCATGGCTTTAGTACATGAAATTACACTTATTTCTCATTTTCGTTGCTAAAAACTAATTTTTCTCTGCTTGTTTTCACGAATTCATAGAAGAATATCGATGGGCCAACCTCTTTGGAATTTGTAAGCTCATAAATTTGTTTTGTTATGAAGAAAATTTAAATTTTGTAAAATTTCCATGTAGAAGTCAAAATGGCTGCAGCTCGCAAGTGACGTCACGATCGATAGCAATTGCGAACGATACTAAAAATCGGAGCAAAGTTCATCCTGTCATAACTTTTTTTATTGCTCTACCGTTTTGGCTCAGATTTTCGATCAAGATTCTTCATATTCACTTCATTTTATAGTAAACATCACATTTCTGGGGTGGAATTCCCCTTTAATCAAAATAATAATTATTTGAAAGACTGATTTGTAGTAATTCATTTGATTTTTTTCACATTGAAATTTGAATTGTTCTAAAATGATAATATTCAATAATTGTTGCTGTTGTTAAAGGTGCACCTGTAAAGTGTCAGATATTGCCCAAAATGACATACGAGACTTCAATCCTGTACCAAAATCATTGTAAGATATGTCAGAGTGATGTGTGAAAGTTTCATTGAAAAAGAACACTGCTTTCCTGGTAAAAACACGAAAATATGCATCAGCTTTTACAACAAATTACTGTATGACGTTTATGAGGTTTATGACCGTTCATTAACGCTCTTGAGCTGAATAATAGATATCGTCATACTAAAGGGGCATTTGAAAAAATCTAACCCTACTTTATTCTTCTCTTACCATAAGCTTAACAACACGGTAGAAGAGAAACGAGGAAGCTCCAAGTAATTTTCGTGGAGTTAGACACTATATAGGCATCCCTTTAATGTTTAAGGATATGAATTCTCTATTCTAGATGGTCCTTTTTTGTAGTTATTTAATTGAATTTTAAATATTGAACATGATTATTGAATCTATTCTACTCGTTAAATCTTACGTAAAAATATTGTATCATGATTATGCCCTGCATTGACAGTTATGCGTCATGTCCTGAGCTATGTAAGAGTCTGTACACTTTTCACTCTTGTTCCTTTGTTGAATTTACAATAAAGTGATAATCAAATCTTGTACACAACATATCTTTGAAAGATATCACATGCGGAAGAATGGACAATAATGGGAAATATGTCATGAAAAAAAAATTAATTAAAAATATATATATGAACATAAGTTTATGCTACATTTCAAATAATGATCAATTTAAGTGTAAAGACAAAACACTTTCGTAAAAGTGCAAGACCATATTTGATTGAACTTGAATAACCCTCTAGCACTTTTTATTCTGCATACTCTTAAATATATATATTTTTATCTTTTTTTTTTACTAGCTTCTTAAAAATGTATTTTATTAGCACTATTAATTAACCGATTATCAATTACTTTGTATGTGGTATATTTCAAAAGTTTTACATCTATTTGCAATAGAATTTGATTTATACATTCTCCATGTTAGATTATGTCCATTAACTGTTTTTTAATTGACAGTTAATGTATGGTATTACGCAGCAATAACATGAAATGTTTTTAATAATTGTTAACTAAATGTACTATTATGTTTACAACTGTATATAAGTTTATGCAACATTTCAAATTATTATCAATTTAAGTGTAAGACAACACCATTTCGCAAAAGTGCAAGACTATATTTTATTGATTTATTGATTGAACTTGAAAAACCCTAGCACTTTTTATTCTTTATATAAATATATTTTTTTATATTTTTGTTTAACTTTGCTCTTGAAAATGTATTTTATTAGCTCTATTAATTGACCGTTTATTAATTACTGTGAATGTGGTATATTTCAAAAGTTTTACATTTATATGTAATAGAATATGATGTATACATTCTCCATGTTAGATTATGTCCATTAACTGTTTTTTAATTGTATAATGTAATGGTATTACGCAGCAATAACATGAAATGTTTTTTAATAATTTTTAACTAAATGTACTATTATGTTTACAACTGTATATATTTTAATTTTGTAATTCATGTAAGACTGTGAATCATGAAACCAATAAAACAAAATTATCTATCTATGTCAGGCTTGACTATCATTCAATTGTTTAACGTTTAATTAAATCCACTATACTAATTGTGTTTTACTCAATTGCTTTTTGGGATAATTGTTTAAACACAGATTAGCAATTTGCAAGTACCTACATTACTCTGTATTTGCTTCTTCTCACATTAATTATACAGGCAACTTAAATGTCCTTATTTTGAAATATTATGCTATATGTTAATCATTTTACATTGTAATTCCTTTTTGAAAATGTTTTGCATTCATATAAACACTCTGAAATGTGTTTTATCATAATAATAGATGCAGTGCACTCAGGGAGTGCATACCTCCACCAACACTTAAATTTTGATGTACCTAATGGTACCTACAATTTGTGTGCACTCTAACGATTATCGTCTTGGTGGATCTTTGGACGCATGCACGGCAGGAACCTAAGTCAAGCAATTATCACTTCCCATTTTGTTCTCCACGTATCGGCGAGAATGGCGAGAGGTAAATTTATTAAATTTATCATTCTTAGGGCCGAGTCCAAACGGATAGCCGTTCGGTATCCGACCGTGAAGGTAGATACCGAATTAAAATTCTTGGATACGGGTATACATACGAAAAAAAGAAGAAGAAAAAATGTTTAAAAAAACAAAACAAAAAAAACATGGAGCTTTGATTTTTGATACTTCAACCATGGTTCAACGGTTGAACCATGGTTGAAGTATTAACAATCATAGCTCCATGGTTTTTTTTTTTTTTTTTTTTCCTTTCGGATAAAAAAAACAAAATTCTAGATGAACACGAAGCTTCTACGATAAATTGGTTGAGATATCTGTGAAATTGTGCGCAGGAGACTGGTGAAGAACAAACAAACAAACAAACAAACGGGACCGAAAACATAACCTCCTTGGCGGAGGTAATAATGCCTTATTTGTTTTACACACACATGGTTCCAAACATGTATTGTAAATCGTGCATTCCCAGGTCGAAAAAACAGTTGAAAATTAGTTGCCAACTGGTACCAGTTGATACCAACTGGTTTCAATATGGAAATTGGTACACTGGAATCAACTGGAATCAACTGGAACAACCAGTAAGAATCCAGTAAGAACCCAGTTAGGCTGACCAGTATTGAAACCCAGTTGAAACCATTAAGAAACCAGTAGTGGGATTAACCAGTAAATGAGGACCAGTTAAAGTAGTTGATTTCAACTGATATTTTGAATTGGTTTCAACTGGTATTTCTATTGGTTTTAACTGGTCTGATGCATCTGTCCATTTATGTTTACTGGGAACCGGGAATTTTAACTGCTACCGTTTGATGCCAGTTAAAACCAGTAAAAAAAACAGTTGAATTTCCAACTGGTTGAACTGGTTTCAACTGTTTTTTCGACCTGGGTTTATATTCGCAGGTTTTCAAATTCGTGTACGCTGACTTCAGCGCGAAATCCAAGAAAATTAATGCACCGCGAATATAACCATGTTAACAGTACATCAATTGGTTCTTGAGATATCGTGATAACGAGCTATTTTTGCATATAATGAGCCCTATGATCTTTGAACTTTGAACTCATGACCCCAAAATCTAATTGGTCTATTGGTTTATCAAGATACATACATGAACCATGTTTGGTGGAAATCCGTTCATTAATCTTGAGATATTGTAATAACGAGAACGGGACCTATGCACGTACAGGCGGACTGACAACCAGAATACATAATGCCTTCGGCTACTTTGTTGCAGAGGACTCATGATGGCAGCAGACATTAAAAAGGCAGACCAAGTCAACACACTCTGCTAAAAGGTATGGAGTATGTACAGCGTTGCCAGTGAAAAAAATACAATTATGCTAGGGGAGCAGCGAAAATTATGCTAAATCGGCAAAAATTATGCCAAACCCTCTTTTGGAGCCGAGAGTCATTTTTTAGACCGAGACCAGGAAATTGAAATTTTGAGGCCTAGTCCAGGACCCGTTGGTTGAGAAAAATCCTGTAAGCGGGGGGGGGGGGGGGGGGGGGGGGGGGGGGGGGTGTTCGACGTTTTTGAGACCAAGACCAGGTCCAGTCCCACATTTTTGAGGCAATAACAGGATTTTTACACAAATTGCCAAGACCAGGATCTTCCACAAAATTTCCGGTCGAGATCATTGGTGATGATTGTCGAGACCTTTTTTTTTCTTCAAATTCTTCCAGAATTATGCTCAAAAGAGTCAAATTATGCCAGAATTTTGTTAAAAAAGGCCAAATTATGCCAGGCATAATGCCAGATGCTAAAAGGGTAAAAATTATGCCAGAAAGCATAATTATGCCAGATCTGGCAACGTTGTGTATGTACCTGTTCAACACAAGATGGCAGCAAACACTATAAAACAATAATTATACACTGATGGACAAGTGGGGATTCCCCATCTATTTATATCTCTGGTAACATGACATCACGTACGTTCACGCACGGTAACTTACGGGCGCGGCCATGTTTATGCACGCAACACACAATATTTGAATATTCATCTTTTTCCCTTTTTTCTCTTCGCCGTAAAAATACAACTTCATTGATGAGCTTAACCAATCAAATATCTTAGAGCTGTTCAAAAATGAATAATTCATAACGTATCTCATACATGTAAATTATAAAAAAATGCCAATTTGATTTTAAAATTTACCAAATTATTTCAAATTTTAGCCTCAAAATTGTCTTTGTAATCGATCATAAATCACCAAAAAATACGATAAATGTAAGGCTATTTTGTAACTTTCATAAAAATAATTTGGAAGTTTTCCCAGACTAATGTTTGGTATTTTTTTAAAGCTCTGGGTATGAACGAGGGTATGCCGTGTTTACATTTTTGCTTCTATTTTTTCCCTGTAAATTTTGAGCTCACAAATTCTACCGAAATCAGGTAATTTTACACTTTTTTTGCAGCGAAATATGCATCGTTGCATTCAACCGATAATACGCGACAGCAACGTGACAACATCTTTAATTCCATGGTATTACTAATTTAATTAGGGTTGTAGTTAACTAAAATAATGGTTATTTTATTATCTTGCTCGTAACATTTTGAGTTGTACTGATTTCAAGATCACTTCCAAAGCCGCAGAAATTCAATCTCATCGGAACGTTCTTCGTTAATGCGCCCAGAGCGCCCCGTACACAAATGGATCGCACACCGTTACGTTGGAACGATTTTCAGCTGCTTTTGTTCGCGTCAGCTGTTCTGTGGCCAAAAATATCATCAAAGTGATTCTGAATGGTATTAAATCACTATAAATATGTGAGATATCATTTTGAAATCGGCATGGGTGTGAAAATAATATTATTTAGTTATTATTTGTTTACATAAATAAAAATTAAAAGTTCTCGAAAATTAAGAAATTAAAAAATTAAATATACATGGCAAATGTTGATTTTTACGTGACTACGACATTGTTTTCTCTATGGCAATGTACGTGCATTGTGCGTGTCTACAAAATATGACTTTGTTCTGAATGTTGTATGCTGAGAGTAGTAGGATAAGCTTATAATAATAAGGGTAATTTTCACTGGTGACATAATATTTTCTCCTAGTCCTATGTCATGACTCGAGAAATAGTTCCATTTTGCTATAAAAAAATAAAACAAGCAAGTTCAGAAACACGTGACTTGCTCCGTGCCACCACAATTTAGCGACAAATGCTCCACCAACATATGTAAAGCGCTGCTGACAAATCCTTCGCCAACAAATTCAATTTATAGTACTTACAAATACTCCGCCAGAAATTGCTGTATTCAATTTAAAGACTTGTTGAATTAATTAATAATAATAATAAATTAATTGAAAATTAAATACTTCTCTTCGCAGCGTAATGTGGAAGGGTTTTTGCTATTTTGTAAAGACTAAAATGTACCGGTATATAATATGTTTATTCGGATTATGTGATGTCACCGGATAATGTGTTAAAAAGTGTTACCCTAACAATTCTATTAATCGTAAAAATTCTCCTTTTCTGATGCTGACTGGTTGGGGGCACGTGACTCCCATGATAATATCCATGTAGTTATGCCGTTGTCTGACGCAGGTCTAAATTAATTAATCAATTAATGGGGAGTTCCTTATCTTATACCGGTTTTAACCCTTTGATTTTAATACGTCACGATTCATGATTTACATTTAAATACATGTTTAAATGTAAATCATGAGCTGCATAGGACAGTTTAAAACTTTGTTAGCAATTTGTTTCTGTAATATCCCCACTCCAATGATGAATAATATAGAATGAAACACCACACAACACAAGCATCAATCTGACAATTATTTATTTCAAGCCAAAAAAAATGAAGACAAATTTTATCATAATTAATATTTATCATTTTATGTCAAACATATATCAGAAAACTTCATATTTATGTTTCACATTACACTCATAAAATATCAATCTCTCAGTCTATTATAACTATAAACTTAAATAGAAACACTAAAAACAATTATAACAAAGTTATTATAGGAATGAAATAGGCCATCCATTCCCGTTTGTCTGGATAGTCATGATAGTGTATTGTCTAATGCGCAATTCACTACACCGAATAAAACGTATGGGACTGGGTAAACGGTAGTGCATATGAGCTGTTGTCCAGTTTAAGCCAAAGTTTATGGAAACGTAACTTTTGCAGAAAAAATAGAAGCAAGACTTTGAATATACAATATGTTCACATATATATCAAATATTCAGGTAGTATATGTGATTAATCCAGGAAAACTTCAGATTATTTTTAAAAATGAAATGAATGGGTCGTAATTTTCAGATGACAATGACTCATACGATCACGTCTTTTACTAGAAAGGCCTCGAGAAATACGGTAATAAAAAAATGTTTCGATCCCTTATTAGTCAAATCTTTTTCTGATTTTGGAAGAAAAATATATTCCCTACGGAATTCCAAAATGAATTTTATCAATGCATCCTTAAACTTTAGAAATATGGGGTAAAACGAACACTTGTAGATTTTATTTTCGTAACAAAATTCATAGTTATATAGCGCCACGCAGTGTTGGCTCACAGCACAGTCCGAAGGAATGGCAGCCACCGTAAGTTAGCGATGTGCGCATTCCGTGAACGTACGTGACATGTCAATACCCTGGGCTGGGCTCTTTAAATGTGCAATCAAAACACCATTGATTAACATCTCTTCATTGAGCAACACGTAGCAACTAGCAATATGGCAACCTAGCCAAGTGAAAAACATTCCAAGGTGTCTGCATCATATCCAATGATTCTGGGGAGATTTGTTTAGTGGTTTAGTGGATGTCTACACCTTCCTAATGATGTGAGTGAGGATGCATAGCCATCGGGGAACAAGTAAGTTCAATGCTGTCATATTCAGATTCATATCGGTGTTATGCACATGAAACTATGAATTATGTCATACAAAGCTAGTAGGTGAGGGGGAGTGTGATGTACAGTGTATGCTATAAGAGGCAGGAGGCATGGAAGGTGGTAGTATTATTTGTTTGTTCTGTTATATTCAAAGTAAGGAGGGGAATCCATATTTTGATAAAAGTATAAATGTTCATGGTCATGTAAACTGTACAAAATACATGCATGTTTATAAAATGTACATGTATGTAAAATGGATAAACTGTCCTCATTGATATTGCATATGGAAAATACTGCTGAAAACTGCTTGTCTACTAAAAAATCGCCAATGTGGTAAAATGAGAGTCGTATACAGCCTAGCTTTCGATCCTAGCAGAATCTTCGTCAGGGCACAAATGACAGTTACTACAGAAAAAACACAGAATATATACCAACATAAACACATGTATGGAAGGCACTGACCTCTACTAATGGACGGGCGGCTGCACGTTGATTGGCCATTCAAAAATGAGGCCGCCGCGCGCGCACGGCGGCCATGTTGGGACCATCATCATGGACCGCCGATAACCCGCTGTTGATAGTGTGTAACATTCTTAAACATTTTTCAGATTAATTTGACCAATTGTTCTCGTTAGATAAAAAGTTTTGATTGTATTCTGATTAGGGATGGCACATTACATGGCTTTTGGCTGTACAAATCGAAATGATAATGACATACAAAAGGCTTAAATCACGTTTCATAGGCGAGTTGTTTGCAGTCATTGGGCCGCCTACAGTCCCATGTGTTATGTTTTGTGTCAGAAAAGATTATAGTTTACCTCTTATATTCCACATGTATATTCGGTTGCTACATTTATTATAAATAGGGTACTGTACTGATAGATTTGTTTAAATATTGAAATAAAACAAGTGAAATCGATAAGAGATTTAGATACGGGCAGGCAAATAGATGACAAAAATATGATTGTAAACTTGAAAATTTATTTTTGATGATTGGGTTTTGAAAATGTATGTTTGGGATAAAGCCTATACTAAGGCTAGGGTTTTCTGTCGAGACAGTGAATCATTAAGTTAATTACAGCCCATAAAAAGTGAAATAATGAAAGAAGATACATTTGTATATGAAATATTGGTATTATGCACTCATTTGAATTTACAAGGAATCGTGGTGAATGTTGAGGGGATATAGTCATTGTGGAATTAATGCAATGAAATGGTTGATAGAGAAGCAAAACATGGCTTGGGGGAAAAAGGGAGATTTGTAATAAAGTGAAATAAATAGTATGATTAAAGGGGTAGTTTAGTTTTGGTAAGGCTGAACTTTAGTAACCAAACCTGGACAGTATTATTATAAACTAATAGTTATAACTCCACCATGCTCGAAAGGTATACAAAATTACAAACAACTAAGTAAAAAGCCCGTTATCATTCAAAAAGAGCCATTAAAACACAAGAGGGCGCTTTCTAAAAAGGCATTGGTTTCAACCATTTTTCATACAAAATTATGCATGTGATGTTTTATTGAAACAATGATTAAATAGAGAGATCATCAAAACTATTTAAAAAACGCTTTTGAACATTTTTGAATAAGTGCAAGCATTAATAATTTTTTGAAAAAAACATCTAATTATTTGGGCCCCAAAAAATTATTAGATCAGATATATTTATTGATATTTCAGCCGTTTCTGGGTCGATTTTGACCAAATAAAGTTTATTCTGCCATTAAAATTGCATGTTCTCTCAAATTCGACACTCAGTTTTTCATTACCTCACAAAAAAATTGTGATGAGCAGCGCCCTCTCTACCAAAACTAAACTACCCCTTTAAACAAAAGTATTATGTTAAATGGCAACAAAGATGGGAGGACTTTGAATCTTCCTTGGAAAATATTCAAAATAATGTACCTCAGTCGTATATATAGGCCTACCATTGTAATTTGAATAATATTAAAATTTAAATCTATATTGCATCGTTTACGGATAGGAAATATTGGTAGCCTATGTGTATGGGCAAATAGAAAGATACATAATGTATTTTTTTAAAGGAGCAATTAATTTGAGTTGAAACAAAAAAGAGAAAAGAAGGAAGAAAACATTATTATGAACCATAACTCACAAAGCATGCCCTTTGAAATAGTAATCTCAGGAAGAACGCGGAAAACATGTTACCAAATAAATTGGAAAGGAAAGAAAACAAAGATTAATTTGCTTTCTTTTTATGATATTTTGATATACAAGGATGACGTGCCATATGGTATATATAGTAAAGTGATGCATGAGCGCATGGTACAATTAAATAAATTCATGAAAACAGCAGAAAAGTTCTTTCTTTACATGGGGAACAAAATCTTGTTAAAAACAAGGGGAAAATAAGAGATAAACTAGGGGCGAGTAATAGTGAAGATCGGGTCAATAGCGGGAATCCGAGTGAATCTCTCCGGGCAACGCCGGCGGGCATATACCTTACGTTACCGTGTAAGCATCATAACCGGCGAATTATCATTGCTTGAGCTGTGATTCAATACGCTGGATAATTTTAATTAATCATGCTAGTATTCAATCACTAAGACTATCACATATATGATCATATTTCATTCCTGGGGGGATAAAGAGATATAAAAATGCAATGGTTAGCAACAACTCCGTAGCAAGTATAATGCACTACCACGTTAGTGCATATATCCGCTGTTACGGGTTGATGGTCCCAACATGGCGCGCGCCCGCAGCCCGCGGCCTCAATTACTGAGCCATGACCGCCCGTCCATTAGTAGAGGTCAGTGATGGAAGGGGGGCTGGAAAGAGGAAAGGAGGCGGAGACAAAAAACAATGAAAGCAACTGTGAGTGGGTGAGTGTCAGGACTGCTTGACCAATCAGGTCAAACAGGCATGGGTGGGTCCTTAAGTGGCTGCAGTCAAAGAAAATGTGATGAGAGTGTAAGGCTTAGAGAAGAATAGAGGTAGGGAGGATCAAAGAAATAAATCAAGAAATGGAAAGAGACATGTGAACAAAAGACAGTTGATGAGGTGTAGGAGTGCACTGGGGCACTGAGAGGGGAGGAACAATAGAGGGGATTATGAGTGTAGGGGATGGGAGGAGAGGATTAGGACAAAGAGAGTGAAGTGAAGTGTGTTGCAGGATCGGATGAATAGGATAGGCGAGTTCAAAGGAGAGAGTGGAAAGGATGAGGACCCAGTAGGTGATGATATAGACAAATGAATGGGACAGGGAGTGTAAAGGAGATAGTGAACAAAAGGAAGCCTAAATACGTGGGTAATCAGAGGGAAGGTGGAGAGACAAATGAGGGTGGAACAATATGATCAAAATAGAGGTGGAACTATGCATGATGAGAATGTGGATGTATATGAATAAGCATTGATATTGCAGTAGTGTGCTTTCTTTAACTTTGTTTACAGAGTCATTCTTATTGGAATCTATGGAAAGTGTATGGGTGTACATTATATTTTGCATTTGTGACTTTTCAGGCAAAATTAACACATCAAATCAATTCAACAGGTTACAGTGTGCATGTCAAACATGTACCAACAATTTTACATACTTAGTTAACAGATTTAAGCAGTATGATTACATCAAGGGCATTAATCAGGGGAGAGGAGGGGGGATGGGGTTGGGGTTTGGGTGGGGGGAGGGTGGCCTGTATTATCATCCCCCCACCCCCCAAAACAACGAATATTTGGGGTTCAAAAATATAAAATAACATTAAAATTAAGGGACATTGTCCGCTCTCATCGATTACGTGATATTTGATTCAAATATTCTTCAAACTACATCTTGAGAATGCTAAATTGCCTAGAACTCCTTCTGGGGGCTGCGCCCCCTGGACCACCATCAACACACTATTCATGATGTCTCGCTTTGCCCACTCAAACTGAGCTAATTTAAAGGGGTAGTTCAGTTTTGGTATAGAGGGTGCTGCACAAAATAATTTTGTAGAGAGATGATGAAAAACTGAGTGGAAAATGTTAAAGCCCAAGTCCAGCCGAATACATCTATATTGATCAATTTTGTTGAATATGTATTGAAATAGGGCTTGTGTGGTAAAATCCGAACGTAAGCATCGTTAAATACATAAATATCGGAAGAAATCCAATATCAGCCTGTGAAATTCATAAATCCACCGCGCGTTCAGAGCTCTCAACGCCGCTAGCGCTGGGGGAGATATAGCCGTATATAGCGAACACCGCGTGTTGTACAGTCCTTGTGGTCGTTATACACGTAGCGTATGGGCGATTCTGCTTTGGCGATATCTAAGCCGGCGGCATAAATATATAATTTCGCAAATATATCAATTAGTAGGCGGTTTCTTTGTTCCCTACCCCACCCTCCCCCGTCATAAAAATGTGGGGTATGTCGCTGGGTTAGTTGATTCGCTCCGTCGAAGATGGTCAAAATTATGTATCATTCCCCCCTCCCCCAAGGATGAGAAGAAATTGATGCCTAATAGATAGATTAAACATGATTCACAATAAACAAATAACCATCGTCTGGGAGGGTGATGGTACAAACTATACGTGCCGAGGTGATATGTGAACTGTACTGTCATGCCGCGGTTTAGCCCAGGCATGATAGTAGCTTCGTAGATCACTGAGGCAACGTATGGTTTGCATCCATCACCCGAGTAAGGAGATTTTTTTTTTTATAAACGTCATACTGATCTGTTCACAAAAAATATAACCCACAAATGGGGCCCCAAAAATGGGTAATATTGAGCAATTCATCAAGTCTTTAATTTTAATTTTCTCAATCCTGCACATGAACAAGATTCTTGATGAAAAGTCAAAGATGTTAATACTATAAAAGTAGTTGCACATAAACTTTGTGCACCAACCCACTACTATTCTGCATTTAAAGGGACTTGGTAACATTGTCCAAATCCTCAAAATAAATTTTTCATTCTAGCAGTTCCCTCATACCTTGTTGTATTCGTATAAACACTAAAATCATGGGACAGGTTTCGGTTTTTCAAATTTCCCTTTCGTTACAAAGATATTTACAATCGAAGTATCAAGATTCATGATGAAAAGTAAAAGATGTTAATGCTATAAAAGTAGTTGCACATAAACTTTGCGCACCAACCCACTACTATTCTGCACAAGTATTTAGCATTGTACCAGTTTATTATTGTATCTGTATATGGAGCTTCCCTGATACTGTTTTCCTTTAAAGGGTACCACCACCAAAAAAACATATTCTTATAAATGAGAGGTAACATCTTTAGTAGTCCATTCCATCAACAAGTTCATAGAAATATGTTTCCAGAAAAAAATAGATAGATCTTCGAAAATTATGCCTCCGCTTTCACACGATTTTAATATCAAGCCCAAATTAACGTGCACTAAATTAATTATTTTGTTCATATATTTTGAGTCATGTGACCTTGACCATATGATATGACCCAAAACTTTGATGGTTACATAGACTCCTAATGAACATTCAGGCACCAAGTTTGATTGAAATCTGACATTTCTTGAGATTTTAAATTTACCAATGTTACAAGATTTGTGCATGTATTAGTCCTGTGACCTTGACCTCTACCTCATGATCCTAATATTGTATGGCTATGTTGACTCTTAATGATACATTCAGGTACCAAGTTTGCTTGAAATATGACATTCAGTTCTTGAAATTTTGCCATTGCCATTTTTGCATATATTTTGGGTCCTGTGACCTTGACCTTTGATCTCACGACCCCCCCAAATCTAATCCAATCATTGCCACCCCGGTGTGAACACTTATAACTAGTTTTAAATTGATTCATCAACTGGTTATTTAGATATATCGCGAGAACGAGGCAATTTTGTACATATATTGAGTCAGTCCTGTGACCTTGACCTTTGACCTCATGAACCCCAAAATCTAATCAGATCATTGTGACCTCAATATGTACACTCATACCAAGTTTGAAATTGCTCCGTCAACTGGTTCTTGAGATATCGCAAGAACAAAGCATTTTTGAACATATATTGAGTCCTGTGACCTTGACCTTTGACATCATGAATCCCCAAATCTACTCAGATCATTGTCACCCCAAAAGGTACACTGATACCAAGTTTGAAATTGATCTGTCAAGCAATTCTTGAGATACAGCGAGAACGAAAACGGGACGGACCCGAAAATATAATGCCTCCGGCCACTTCGTTGGCGGAGGCATACAACTGGAAAATGCATCAACATACTGCAACATGTTTATATGGGTCTGCATGTACAAAGACTACCTTTGTCCAGAGGGAACAAATCGTCCGTGATTCTATTGTCTCCCAACGTAAATATGAATAGAATTGGCGCACTCGCAAATGTTTGGCGAGTACGGAACCAGGAAATAGTGGTTCCGTAAGTGGTGGTAATGAATTGTATTGTTTATGAAGTACACAGCCCTTTGTAAAATGTTGGGTATCTATTTGATATCACAAATCGATACTAAGACATATTTGATGTGTTGTTCTTTGCCTTGTGGTCCCCTTTAATATAGATCCTTTAACAATATCTTGTTAATTCTAAGCATAGCATAGAACAGCACTTTGCAACATAAGTATTAGCGCTTTATAAATTATTATTATTCTGTTTTACAAATTTTCTCTTTATACAGGCAGCAGGATGGCACGTCTCTGCCCGCAGAGTTCTCCCTCTTCAGAAATGGAAAGTCCACAGCCAGGACTCTTAGATCTACCCCTTACAATCAACCGCCACACCCTGTCACGCCATCAGGAAACACAAGCCATACGCAAGCTCAACAGAAAACTGCCACTCATAACAAGCAACTATGCTGACCGGCCCATTCGTCACGCAGTCATAAATTATGTGGGTCTGCTGTACTACTGCACTGGCAGCAAAGACAAAGCCATAGAATGCTGGGAGGAAACAATCGGAGAAGACCCCACGAACCTGAATGCGCTTAAGGACCTAGAAACAGCCTGTTCTAAGATACGCCTCAAATCCAAATCTAGTGCATGGCTGGCAAAGTACGAAGGGGTGCAGGACAGTCTGTCTGGGAACCCTGATGAAGAGAGGATGGTCAAAGCCAGGTGTGTTGCAGAACAGGCATATGCTGGATGTTGGGACATCCATACAGACAGTTGGAGAGGCACAGAGAAGATGAAAAAAAAAGTCGAGTCTTACAAGTCAGCTCTGGAGAGCGCCGACAGTGTGATATCAAAAGAGGAGAAGGAGGACTGGCAAGCAGGAATCGGACAGGCTTATGAGCGGCTCTCTCACAAGTACTTCAGATCTGGAAATTACCCAGAGTACCTCCATTCCATTGAAGAATCAGTCAAATACCTTGACAGTTCACTGAAGAGCTCTACTCATCGTCTGCACAAGGCTGAGGCCTGGTGTGTTATGGGGAATGCCATGACCCTGCACAAAACCTTTAGAGCAAAATCTGTTCCAGGATTCATTAGAGCCAACTACCTGGAAGAGTGGAATGATCCATCAAGATGCTATGAGAAAGCACTCCAACTTGACCCCGGTAATACATGGGTACTTGGCTGCTATGGTCATTTTCAGTTCAAGAGACATAGGTTTAAAGAAGCACTGAAACATCTTGATGAAGCAATCAGTAAGGACACAACCACAACTTGGTTTTCCTTTGACACAAGGGCAAAAGTGTACAAACAACTTGCTAAACAAGCCTCCGATGATAAGGAGAAAGAAAGATACTTGAGCAGAGCTGAAGAAGATGCAATTACAGCAGTACGAATGAATCCAAACCCTAGAGGTTTCACAAATGAGGGAGAAATTGCTCATGGGCTTGCCCAGTGTGCAAAAACAGAGAAGTTAAAGACCAGTTGTACCACAAGGGCACTTGCCCGCTACTCAGAGTCTTTTGATATTCAAGATGGGGAGGACATCAGCGATGCTCACTTGAAGCGAGGAGAATGCCTTCTGAAGCTTGACAGGTGGTCTGCCATCCAGTCCTTCAAAATGGCATTTGAAACAAGTCCGAATGAACCCTTCAGCAAGAACATAGCAATAAAGTATCTTCTGCCATCCCTGCTGGATGAGTACAGAGCCAAGGGATGCCCACAACACCTTCTTGCAGAGTTGGCCTTCTGGGTCATAGATGCTCACTCAAGATCGAGGGTAAACGTGTTTGGAATTCTAAGCCAAATAGCAAGCAAATGGGGGTACCAAGAGCATGTGCTCGATGTGATGGAGTACCTGGTGGACAACAGTCAAAGATTTGAGGGGGTGAATCACTCCATCGAAGCAGGATTCCAGACACTGAGGTCCTCTCGATACAAATATTCTAATTATCAAAGGCTGTGCAGACTGCAAGCAACACACAGAAGGAACAGCCAAGTGTCTTCTCCGTCCTCCCCTCCAGATGTGACATTCCCAGATCACGAGGTTCCAGAGACAGCCATAAATCCTGGGTGCACACATGACTTCTATGTCATCAATGACAAGGCATCAACATCCTGGGTGCAGTACACTCTGCTGCCGGCAATGGAGTGCAAACTGTTCTCCCTCAAAGGCTATTACATTGAGAGGGACACTGCCATGGGCAAACAAAGATTATCATCACAAACCATACCAATCAAAGAATCGGCCTTCATCCTCGTTGTGTTGGCCAAAGAACAAAGCTCATCATACAAGCATCTCTATGAAATGGCCTGCACAGAAAAGGACCCAAGGCAAATGGCCATCCTAAGGATTGATTATACTCCCATCCCAGCTCAAATGAGCCACCTGACCCACGTATTTGACTTCATCCATGGGTCAAGGGATCTTCATTCATTCAATTTGGCCAAATTTCTGCTTGGGAAAGGAAAGAAGTGTCAAAAAGATTGAATCAAAAGAACCTGGAGCAGTTTGTAAAGCTGCTGTGGACAGAGTCTGAGTTGTCTTGGGTAGGGTCTATGGAAAATGAGTACTTAACTAAATCCAACAGGTACAATAATAGAGAACATTGGAGCCACATTTCAGCAATATCACTAACAGACCACATCGCCAAGATAGCAGAGATCTTCATCTATCGACACCTCCTACTGGATTCAAACCATCAACTGGATCCCAAGCAGTTTGGTGTACACTCTACCACTCGGTTTGGGTATATAGCCTTTATGTTGCCCCATTGCATGATATTATTTGCAAACATAAATTAAATGGTATGATGTATGCTGATGATACACAAGTTTATATTTTGGTAGAAAAGGGTCATCAGACTGAAGCAATCGCGCAACTCCAGACTTGTATGGCTGACATTTAGAATTGGTCAGCGCATAACGGTCTTAAACTAAATGAAGATAAGACTGAAGTTCTTCACTTTACTAGTAAATTTAGGCAGTGTGGTAGGATCGATAGTATCTCATTTGGTAGTACTTCGAAGCAAACTGTTGACTCTGCTAGAAACCTTGGTGTGAGACTGGACAAGCATCTGACACTGTCAACTCATGTAAATCAAATATGCAAAGCTGCTTCATTTGCCTTGCACAAGATTGGAACAATTTGTCCCTTTCTTTCTAAAAAGTCAACAGAGATGCTTGTTCATGCCCACGTTATGTCTCGGCTTGATTTTTGTAAGTATTTTTCATGGTCTGCCTAACAATGAGATTCAAAAGTTGCAACGAATACAAAACTCTGCGGCTAGGTTTGGTTACAGGGGCGTTGATCCTGGGGGGGCAAGGGGGGCGGTCGCCCCCCCAATGAAAATATTGGGGGGGCGAACATATCATTTCGCCCCCCCAATAATTCCGAAAGTGAGGAAGAAAAAAATCAAGTGATATAATGCCAAAGAGGGGAAAGACACATTTATTAATAATTAATCTTCAAAATAGCCGTTTTTTAGTTCGAAAAGGACTGCAAATCTCTTTTTTGCCACGCGCTTCGCGCGCATACAGTTTCTCATATTGCAAGTTTCATTTTGGTTATAATAATAATAATATAGGATATTTATATTGCGCAATATCCACCTTATATAAGGTGCTCAAAGCGCTTATTATTATCCCTGGTCATTCGGTACAGTTCAGACCCGTACAATGATATTGTACACATTCTCAACTCCCCGGGGAGTATACGAGCGGGCAACCCCTATAGGGTGCACCAAGCTAATTTTCACCGGACCAGGTACCCATTTATACACCTGGGTAGAGAGCAGCAACGTGGATTAAATGCCTTGCTGAAGGACAAAGGCAGTGGGCAAGGTTCGAACTCGGGGTCTCACGATCAGAAAGCACATGCTCTACCGATCTTGCCACACCACTCCCACTATTTTTCCACTGGTTGCGGAAACTCACCTTTCGAAATGTGTTGGGCAGTGAAATTTCTCAAACGCACACCTCAAACAAAGTTTATTAAACCCTCATCTAATATATAGCACACAGTCACAGAAAATAAAATAATCTGAAATATATCTTTCAGTCAATTCGGTCCATATGCGCTGAACGCAAACCAAATTGGAATATCATGTCCCCCCACATTTGAAAGTGGAGGAGATTGTCCCCCTCCCTTTGTCATTATGTATGTTTGGTTCCATACTAGACTTCATAATTACGTGAAATTTCTGTCTCAGGTGTGCCCCAAATCGCACAATGTCACGCCCCAAAATACAAAAGCTCCCTACTGTGGGAGGGGGACACCCCCTCCCACACCCTCCCCCGCTCGGTCGCTTCGCTTCCTCGCAATGTCTCTCCTCCACTTTTGAGAAGGTGTTGACGCCCTTGCTTAGTTTCATGGGGCCCAATGCCCTAGACTATATCGATGGCTCTATAGTATACAGGATCACGTGGATCCATCTCATGCAAGACTCAATCTTTTCCTCGCTATGCCCTTTAAAAATACGTTACGAGTAGGTTCACTATTTTATACAATTTTAACACCCATGATAGGAGTTGCAAATGTCTCAAATCTAAAAGCTTCCGGGGGCTCCGCCCCCTGGACCCCCATTATTGTCCCCAAATGTGGGTGCCCCCCAAAGTCAGGTCTTTGAGCCATCAAGTCACTCTCAATGAGCGCATAATAAAACTTCTGGGCATGCCAATGTGGGGCTTTTATCTCTCTCAGTGGTCACTCTGCAAATATTTTCAAATTTCGCCCCCCCAATCGCAAAAACGGATCGACGCCCCTGGTTGGTTACTCGCACTCGACTCAATGAGCATTTAAGTCCAGTCTTACGACAATTGCATTGGCTCCCGGTTAAGCAGCGAATTGATTTTAAGATTTTAATATTGGTTTTTATGTGCTTGCAAGAATTAGGCCCTGCTTATTTACAACAGTTGATAACAAAATATTGTCCAGCAAGAAACCTTCGCTCTCAGCCAAAATCTCTTTTAGTCACCCCCATAATATCAACAAATTTTTACGGTGCAAGATCTTTCCAACTGAACTGGCAGCCGCAGAGTTATGGAATAAATTACCGAGCCATCTCAAGCATGTTGACACAGTAAATGATTTTAAGAGTCTTTTGAAAACCTATTTTTTTAATTTGTAAATTGATTAGGTTTTACAATGTATGTCAAAGTTTTGTCATTTTTCATTTCACCTTGTCTTTTCTTCGCTCCCTGTCTGTTATTTTATTTTTACATTTTCAATCCTTTAAAGCACTTAGAGACTTAAATTTATTTTTTGTGATTATGCGCTATATAAAAATGGTTTATTATTATTATTATTATTATTATATATCTATGACTTCCTTTCTGAGAGCATGGAATGCCCTGGGAACCATACTATAACTACTATCCACAGACTTCAGTCGTGCATCCGACAGCATAGATCACACGATAATGCTCCATAAAGCTCATCTCCATTGAAGTCTTTCCTTGGATGATCCCGTGGTTGTAGGATTTTCTCACCCCTGGAGAGAATCACATTCATTAGGCATATAAATTTCATTCTTATACGAGAGCGATGACCGCCAATGTGCCCCAGGGTACGAGCCTTGGACCTATTTTCTTTCTTGCCCCCATTGATGACACCATGAGATTCACCAATTCACTGTTGGAAGTATGTCGACGACAGTTCAACTGCTGCTAATGAGAGACAGAAGCAACGGCCAGCCTTCTTTGCAGATCATCCCGAGAGGCTTAGAGGAGGCTTGAATCCCCCCAAAATGCAGCAGATTGCATGCCACCTTTAGCAAAACACCACCCCTACTACTTAACTTTATCATAGGCAACAATGTCTTGAAGGAAGTCTCCATCATGAAGCTACTTTGGTTGACTATTCAAAGTGACCTTTAACCGGATCAACGGGGTTTCTACCATTTTCTCCAGAGCTGATTCTCACCTCTATATGCTACAGAGACCGAAGCAGTTCAGAATTCCTGCTGCCGACTTTGTGACAGTCTACCCCAGTTTTGTCAGGACCCTGCTTGAATATGCATGCCCCGTTTGGCGCTTGCGTGTAACAACTAACATCTGCTAAATCCAACATGATCGACCAAATTTTTAAATGTGCACTCTGAATGATTTTCCCTTGATGTACCTACAATGAAGCTCTACTGAATGCAAATATTGATGATGTTGCTTCCTGCCTTAAGGAACTCTTGCTAACCTTTGGTAGGAGTGCTATGTCATTGGAGCCTGTACTGAAAACAATCACGCAAGAACACTGAGACACACTAGGAAATATTTAGAACCAAGATGCTGCACAAACCATGAGCAAAATAAACCCCTCAAAAAAAGTTCGGAAACTCAACTTTGATCGATTGTATCACTTTTATTGTCAAATTGTATTTTTTCCTTTTAGTGTCATTGCAATGCATGACGATTTCCCTTTAAAATGGTACATTATTTGTCATTCATTTCAAGGGAATACGCAGTGCGTTTCAGAATGGAGGACGGTCAGAAGTCAAATGTCGCAAAACGGGCCGAAAGTATTCAGTTGGGAAATTTGACTCTCGTGCCGTATTTTTTAATGTTCAAGTTGTATCGAAGATTGTAGCGTGTTCAAATGATTTTAACTTATCAAATTTGGTATCATTTTAAAGCCCATGTGTCTATCTTTTCAATACGGTTATGTCCGTAACAATTTTATTAACAGGTTAAGTATGGTACAGCTGAATATGGGGAGGGCCGAAAGTGAAATGTTGCAAAATGCATTTCTTTTTGTGAAATTGAAGGCGTTGCATCGAAAAACGACTATTGGAGGGATGTTTTAGGGTTTTAAATTGCATAATCATCAGTAAATTTAGTATCATGTGAAAGCGTGTTTATTTTTCTTTAAAATCATGTCTCACCTGTAATAATTATGCTATTCGGGTGTGTGCAGTAAAACTGGATATGGGGGTCTATAAATGCTATGAATTTAACCCTTTAGCCCTCAAACCGCCCGTAACCGCCCTTCAGTTTACTCCTCAATCCGCCCGTAACCGCCCGTACGTTTTGTGCGTGCTCTAGTATCCCTAGTAGGCATATTACGGGGCTGCAATTGCGCGTGTGCTATCAATGGGTTCTACACTGAATATTTGTAATATAAAGTGTATGCCTCTCGTGAACCATTTCCATGCAAATTCCATTCAAACACAGTGATGCATAGCAGCGGGCGAACATACATGTAGATGCGCTATAGTGATCTTTCCCGTAAACAAGACATGGACAAAGTCAAGACGCGAGAGGCAGACATTCTCTGCGGGAAAAGCCTCGATATAAAACATTTGACGACGATTTTCACCAAACCCCGGGCATCAAACATAATGATATCAATGTTGATTCTGATTATTCGGATATAAGTACCTCTTTTAGCTACTTTGTATGAGATTTATCGTCAAATCTATCATAGCTTTTTAATTGCTTACGCGAAAAAGACTATGTGGGACTGGGAGTGTGATGCCACTCTTCTGAATTCCGAGTGAGTATTTGGCTTTAGCAGCTATCTTGCTGGCTTGTGTATATTTTCAACAATTTATTTTGATACATGTTATGCACTATCTTATAATCTCCAAAATATTAATAACTTGTAATTGACGAAACTCAACTTGTAAAGAGTTATTTCATTTCATTTGGATCAATGTCTGAAATACATAATTTCGCCACGGAGCTCTGAGGAGTAAACTGGCATGTTGTACGGGGTCTCTGAGTGCTAAAGGGTTAAGACCATGGCTTCTTGTTTCAAGATTCCGGTAAGATATTGTTGTATTAAAGGGGACCACCGGGCAAATAACAACACATTACTACATGTTTTGGTACTGTTTTGTGATATCAAAGAGATACCTAACATTTTGCAAAGGGTTGAGTAATTCATAAACAAAGCAATTAATTTCCACCACTTACGGATCCAGTACTATTTCCTGGTTCCTGGTTTGCGAGTGCGCCAATTCTACTCACGCGTACGTTTGTAGGCAATATAATTCCGAGCGATTCGCTTGCTGCACCCGCGGTAGTCTACACAATTCAGACCGCATAAACGCATGCTTTAGAATGGTGATGCGGTTTCCAATTATATATTTTTTTCTGCAAACATATTTTTGTGAACTTGTTGATGGAATGGAATACTAAAGATGTTACCTTTCTAGTATACAAATATTATTTTTGGGTGGTGGTACCCTTTAATCATAACTCTATCATCATTACGTTTTGCACTATCGGAAAGCTCGTTAATTTACCTTTAATATGATGTCTCATTTGCAATGATTATGCTGAATGTGAGTGTGTAATACAGGAAACTCACAAACTTGATGTATTGAAAATGCTTCAAATTTCTCTAAACCTAGGCAAACTGGCCAGAACTGGCATATTAGCGCCCTCTTTGACCGTGTAGGTATGCCCTCATTACCACGTATCAAACGGTAGAACGTCGACCTAGCAACGTGTCATTTTGAGCCCCATACATTTAGAGGTAATACACACACCTCAAGCACATAACCACTATGAATGGGGCTTACCGTACTGACCGGCGGAATCGCCGCAGCCGCGTAAACGCCGCATGCCGACTTTGAGCATTGAAATTGAAAAAAAAAAGTGCGCTAGGGAAACTGGCGACAAAAAAAAACGGGAATACTGAACGGCCGAAAACCAGCGGGGAAAATTTGCCAAATTTAAGCAGGGAATCGGCGGCGCGTAAAATTTCTCGCAATCGCGCTATTTAACTGCCATGCACACTGTATGCAAGCTACGCGTTACGATGTACCATCTCGATCAACATGTCCGAACCGTACTCTAACGTACCTACTGCACTGTACTACAGCGAACCGTGTACTACTGTGCAATGCAATGCATCCATAACGCATGTAGATCGATGGCAGGCAAGCACAGCGCTGGCAGTGGTAGTTTGTTTCGTAACTTCGAAGTTAAAAACGTATCGGATTTAGCAAATATCAGCAAAAATACAATACAACAAATAGTCCCACACCTGCTGAAATGTGTTGTTTTGAGGCCGGTGAAAAGTGAAAATTTGACTATCGCCGCGTACATGCCGCACCCCAACTTTGCGGGTTTTTTTCAAGGAAAAGTATGCGGCGATTACGCCGGTCAGTACGGTAATTTCATTGACAAATTAACACGCTTTAACATAATGTTGAATTTCATAATGATTATGTAAAGTAAAGTACTAAGATATCCCCACAAAAAGTCGTTTTTGGATGCAACGCCTTCAATTTCACACAATCAAATGCATTTTGCTTACCTTTTTCTGTCGATCCTCCCAAATATTCACCTTAATTGTACCTACCCGGCTTTCATAATTATTCCAAGTGAGGCGTCATTGGAAAGATAATTGAACAGGCTTTTGTCTGATACCATATTCAACAGTATCTCTTCATTGACAAGATATTCATCGTCGAAAGAATTTTAACTTGAGAAAGATCGTGATATGGGTGTCAGACCTTCCAACTGAAGTTTGTTGGCGCATTTTGCGACATTTCACTTCTGACTTTCCCCCATTTTCAAGTATACTGCGCATACCTCGTGCTCGTGATGCTTACGAATTTGGTATCATTTTAAAGAGGTATACACACCCTTTCAGGGGATACCAAATATAACCATTATAATTTCTTAATAAAATAGATATAATCGATCAAACTTGAGTTTCCGAACTTTTTTTGAGGGGTTTAGTTCAGTACCATATTTAACAAGACTTTTGAATTATAATTTAATAAATTATTACCTTGTATGAATTATTTTGGACTGTAACAGAAGGGTTTTATTTTTTCCTTATTTGAAATTGTAGCTCATAGCACATGGACTCTAAATTAAAAAGTTACATTTACTACACAATTTATTTGCATTACCATTCAACCAATTTATAACAGCTCCTCTCTTCTTCTATTGAAGGAAAGGTAAAAACATGTGCAGTTTCATACATGTAAAAATTGCAAGATATGAAAGGGGTCTTATATGAAAGGGGTGCCGCAACCCGGCTGTAAGGCAGTCTGATGGGGTTACCTTCTGTCAGGGCTACCTTACATGTACTATGCTGTACTAGTAATGCATGTATCTCAGATGGTCTGGTTTGCATCCTGCAGTATACAGGGACCCCGTCAGCAGATATTAGAGGTTTTTCGCTGTGCTACGCGGCGGCTCTCACCGACGCAGGAACGATCTATTGGTACGTCGGCCGCGCTAAAACAACTCTGTTTTACAAGCCGTTTCGCTTATTTGATCAACGTGGCCGTAGACTCGGATGGTTGAACAGCTGGGCAGCACACTACACATGCACACTACACACTACACACGTTGCGAGCGACGTTTGACCTCGCTACGAGCAGTGAGCGCTGCTGATTGGCTGTTTGCCGGATCGAGCGGTCTCTCAGCGCGGACGCACAATTGACCAAAGACGGTCGGTGATAACAGTTCAGGAACGGAGGGATCGCTGATACTACAGGAAATTGGTGATTTTTGCACACGACACGTAGTTTGTACGGCCGCGTTGCGCTTGCGAAAAGCCCATATTCACAATTGGGTAACAGCGGGGAGTTAACGCTAAGCATTCTGTTACTTATACTGCAGAACTTATTGTCGGGCTATAATTATGTAGGCTGATATGTTTTGGTGGGGTTTTTTATCAACTGGTTAAATGTTCCGAGGTTTTGCAATCATAGATCAGAATAAAATTGTTCAGACTTTCTGTAAAGATTCCATTCTTTAAAACTTTTTCTACCTAGAAATCTAGGAGTTTCTTAAACTCCTTCTTGTGACGCCATTGTTGGTATTCCCCCCAAGTCCGCATATTGCAGGTATCTCAAAAACCTACGTCTGTGACTCGACAGTGAGCAAATATCACATGGCATGCAGACCTGTATAGTGTTCCACTGACTATGAGTGCACGCCATGCAACTGCCTGCGTACAACTGAATGACCGAACAATCAATTCAGGACTGAAATATTTGTAAAACTTCTGATCTATTCCTTATTTCTTACATTTAAGATTGTTATATTATAGCATGTATAAGAAATTGTATCTACACAAACTGCCTGCGTACAACTGAATGACCGAACAATCAATCAAGTACTGAAATATTTGTAAAACTTCTGATCTATTCCTTCTTTCTTACATTTAAGATTGTTAATTTGTAGCATATAAGAAATTGTATATTCACAGCTTTCTCCTAAAAAAAGTTCAACATGGTTGTATTATAACCATGAATCAGCTAAACAAATTAAGTGACCAAAATATAGTTCACTAAAGAAAGGATATCTGTCATTTTTTTTATACATAGAATCAAAATTACAGCGTTGTTAAATTTCACGTGGGTATCATATTCATCCCCATCTAGCTACTGGAAACTTGTCAGATGATCGTAAATCATGGATACTCTGAAAGTATGCCAAAGTGATTTAAAATTGTTTTTGATGATCTCTCTTTTGAATAATTATTTTGTTTACCAAACATCAAATTCATGTATTTTGAATAAACAACTGGTTGAAACTTGAGGTGTCTGGAGGGCACCCTCTTGTGTTAACAGCTGCTTTTTAAAAACTTAATAGCCATTTATATTTTGTTTCTATCATTCAAGCATAATTGAATTATAACAGACTGTAATTTTTCATGATAAATTTTAGTAACCAAAACCTGCACCATTAAATTACAAACTAATAGATAAGTTATATTATTACTCCACCATGCTCTAAAGGTATAAAAAATACCCTATATTGGAAAATGCTAATTTGAATTACTGAACATGCTCAAACGAACGTTCACAGCTTGTATTCAATTTATTCTAGGAAGGATAAAGTAAGAATTTTGTTAAAAAGTTGCTGTAGATACTTATTGAATTTTGTTTGTATGCTAGTTTTACATTGCAATTAATCTGAATAATAATTATTTGAAAGACTGATTTGTAGTATTAGATATAAATGACCCAAGCATTGGTGTTTACTCATAATTCATTTGAGTATTTTCACATTGAAATTGAAATTGTTCTAAAATGATAATTGATATTCAGTAATGGTTGTTGTTGTTGTTGTTGTTAATGTTTAAGGATATGAATTCTCTATTCTAGATGGTGCTTTTTTGTTGTTATTTAATTGAATTATAAATATTGAACATGAATATTGAATCTATTCTACTCATTTAATCTTACGTAATGTATTATATTGTATCATGATTATGCCCTGCATTGACAGAACTTTATGCGTCATGTCCTGGGCTATGTAAAAGTATGTTCACTTTTACTCTTGTTCCTTTGTTGAATTTACAATAAAGTGATATCAAATCTTGTACACAACATATCTTTGAAGGATAACACAGGAGGAAGAATGGACAGTAATGGGAAATATGTCATGAACAAAAAATAACTAAATGTACTATTATGTTTACAACTGTATATATATATGTTTATGCTACATTTCAAATTATGATCAATTTAAAGGGATAGTTGAGTTCTGGTAAGGAGAGTACAGTTTTAGTGAAACTGAATTTTAGTAACCAAAACCTGCATCATTACATTACAAACTAATAGTTATAACTAGAAAGGAACACAAAATTACAAATGACGTAGTAAAGATTATGTTATCATTCAAAAAGAGCTGTTAAAACGTAAGAGGGCGCTCTCTAAACACTCATCGGTTTCAACCATTTTGAATAAAATATTGTGCATGTGATGCTTTGTTGAAATAGTGATTAGATAGAGAAATAACCAACAACTATTTAAATACCTATTTTGTAACTTTTTGAAAAGAGGAAGCATTTTTTTGAATTTTTAACGGCTGGTTCAAAATTCTCTAATAAACCCGGGGCCCCGGGTTTATTACAAATTGTTATATTTATGGATATTTCAGCCGTTTCTGAACCGATTTTGATCAAACAAAGATGATTTTATTGTTTAAATATTATGCTCTTTCAAATTTTACACTCAGTTTTTCATTACCTCACAAACCAATTAAGTAGTCTAGCGCCCTCTCTACCAAAACTCAACTTTCCCTTTAAGTGTGAGACACACCCTTTCGCAAAAGTGTAAGACCACATTTTGTTCATTTATTAAATGAACTTAAAAAACCCTAGCACTTTTTATTCTGCATACTCTTTTATATATATATATATATATATATTAAACATTTACTTTTTTGAAGAGAAAGAAACCGGTCGAAAGTAATTGAATAAAGACTTAACCAAGGAATTCTAGCGTGTTTCCGAGTTTATTTTATTGATTTTTTTTTTTTTTTTTTTTTTTTTTAAATTTATTTCATCGACGAGGACTTTTTAAGTTAAATTTATTTATTTATATATATATATATATATTGATTTTTTTTTTAAATAGCTTCTTGAATATGTATTTCATTAGAACTATTAATTGACTGTTTATTAATTACTTTGTATGTGGTATATTTCAAAAGTTTTACATTTATTTTTGATGCTACATTCTCCATGTTAGCTGTTCATTAACTATTGTATATTTTAATTTTGTAATTCATATATACAATTCAGTTGTAAGACTGCGAATCATGAAACCAATAAAACAAAATTATCTATCTAACTATCTACGGCATATGTCTGCAGGCTTGACTATCATTCAATTGTCTAAATTTTATTTACATCCACTTTACTAATTGTATTTTACTTGATTGTTTTTAGGAGATTTTGACATTGAATAGCTATTTTTGCATACATATTGAGCTCTGTGACCTTGGACTTTGACCTCATGACCCCAAAATCTAAGTAGATCATTGTCACCCCAATATATACACTCATACCAAGTTTGAAATTGATCTGTCAATCGGTTCTTGAGATATCGCAAGAACAAAAACGGGAGGGACAGACGGACGGACAACCCGAAAACATAATGCTTCCGGCCACTTTGTTGGCGGAGGCATAAAATGCAGAGGGAGTCGACACACTCTGCTAAAAGATATGGAGTGTACCCTGTTCAACACAGGATGGCAACAAACACTATAAAAAACAATAATTCTACACTGATGAACGAATGGGGATTCCCCATCTATTTATATCTCTGGTAACATGACACGTCAATACCCTGGGCTCTTTAAATGCAGAATCAAAACAATATCATTGAACATCTTTTTATTGAGGAAACACGTAGCAATATATTATGGCATCCTAGCCAAGTGAATATCGTTCAAAGACTTCAAAGGTGTCTGCGTCATATCAAATGATTCTGGGGAGATTTATTTAGTGGTTAAATGGATGTTTGGTTCCTGAAGTGAGTGAAGATGCATCGAGGAACAAGTACTAGTAGTAAGTTCAATGCTGTTATATATATTCAGAGTTTTGGGGGCATAATAATACATATGAAACTATGTAATCTTATGTTATGATATCGTTGTCACATTCAAATTTGGTAGGTGAGGAGGAAGTATGATGTATAAGTTGTAAGAGGTAGAAGGCAACTGAAATTGAAAGGTGGAAGTATGATTGTTCTGTTTTGTATCTAAGTAAGGAGGGGAATCCATATTTGATAGAAATACAAATTATGTACATGTATATGTGTACATGTAGGTCCTACATGTGTACATGTAAATGTAAAGTGTACATGTATGTATTGATACATTTTTCACTATAATATTCATACACATGTACATGTATTAAGCTTACTGTAATTGATATTCCAGTGGCCTAGTGTCATCTTTTCAACTTGTTCACAGAGTCTTTCATATTGGAGTCTATGGAAAGTGTACAGTGTACATTATTGACTTTTCAGGCAAAATTAATTAATTAAATCAATTCAACAGGTAGTTAACCATTGAAAATCATGTGTCTCACCTACGGTTTGCATGTAATAACAGTAGAATTACATGATTTTATTCATGTTTGTATTGTGTAAATGTGTTACTATGTAAAGCGCATAGGGAATGCATGGTGCATTATAATGCGCTATAAAAATTGAATTAAATTATTATTATTATTATTCGCAATACAAATATTCATGCAGGTTGATAGGCATACCATTCCCGACAACAGAAGTTAGTATAATTACCTATCTAATTAAGGGCAGAGTCAAAAGATGTGTAAATGTTTAGCATGTAAGAAAGCGTTTAAATGTTGAAAAAAACATTTTAAAAGTTAATTTTGAGGCCTGAAATACTATTACTAAATATAAAGATATACAGAATATATACAATTTATAAAATTATAAAATTATAAAAATTTTCAATTTTTAGAATATAAACATTTAATGGAATAAAAGGAATAACTTGGGACTAATCTAAACATTGTTTTTTTTTTGCGCTGAATGTCCAAACACATGTACACGGGTGGGAGTTTTTATAAATCATTTGATTTTGAGATGTTAAGATTATTGAGATACATATAATATACATGTACATGTGGACCTGAGCAAATGTCCACACACATGGGAGGGGGGAGGGCATTACACCATGCCCTCAGAACTCAGCCGTAAAATGCCAGATCCCCACAGAAATTTGCAGGCATATTGAATACAATGGTAATGTCACAATTGTTTTCATCAATTACTTATGGCAATTCATGCAAATATGATTATTAAACTCATATTTTTTTTCATTAATCATATATTTTTGATAATTAATCATCAATTGGTTTCCACCACCTATACAGCGGTCAGACTCAGTCTAACTTCTGAGGGAGCACATCGAAGATGTTCCAAACGTCAAGCTAAAACAAGTAAGTTGATTGTGTGAAAATTTCACAATCAGATGAATCTTATCAAGGACCAACTATATTCTCTAGACCAGGTGGAATACTAAATTACAACACAAAATATTTGGAAGAGCCTGCTTATTCCTCATGTTTTTATTGTTTTTTTTATAATCTTATAAACTTACGTATTTCATTGTTTTTGTTGCTTCATTTTATTTCTATTATTTGAATATTTTGAGCCCTTAAACAAAAATCTAAAACAAAACCTAACCAATATGTAACTCTTTTTAGGAAAAATCCTATTCTATTGTTCACAAATGACAAAAATTAATCATTTTTGGGCTGACGTGCTAAGACAATAGGTCACGTGACTTTGTAGTGGTAAGGCCGGTTTTCACAAAAGGAAAAAAGACACAAAGCTGCAGGGCCACATCTTTACGTGTTGCAGAGCAATCTGAAAAATCATGAAGGGGGCTGGGGCAGACATTATGCCGCCTTACCCCTGGCTCTATCAGGGTTATGGTCCCAATTTAATTAATCATTTAGCATTGTACCAGTTCACTATATTGTATCTGTATGAAACTTCACAGGTTTTAACTTTTCCTTCAATATAGTTCCTTCAACAATCTCTTGTTGATTATAAGCATAGCATAGTACATCACTTTGAAACATAAGTAGAAAGCGCTTTATAAATGGTACCTATCAATTATCGTTATTTTTTACCAATTTTCTCTTTACACCAGGCAGTATATTGGCATGTCGCTGGCCAACGTGTTCTTCCACATCAGAAACGGATGGCCCACAGCCTGGTCTCATAAATCTGTCTCTTACAACCAACCACCTCACCATGTCACACCATCAGAGTTCTCCCAAATCGGACATGGACGACCCACAGCCTGGTGTCAGAGATCTATCCCTTACAATCAACCACCACCCCCTGTCACAACATCAAAGTTCCCTCAGATTAGAAATGGATGACCCACAGCCTAGTCTCGTGGATCTACCAGGGCTTACAACCAAACACCACCCCCTGTCACAACATCAAAGTTCCCTCAGATCAGAAATGGACGACCCACAGCCTAGTCTCGTGGAGCTACCAGGGCTTACAACCAACCACCACCCCCTGTCACAACATCAAAGTTCCCTCAGATCAGAAATGGACGACCCACAGCCTAGTCTCGTGGATCTACCAGGGCTTACAACCAACCACCACCCCCTGTCACACCATCACAGTTCCCTCAGATCGGATGTGGACGACCTACAGTCTGGTCTCAGAGATCTACCAGGGCTTACAACCAACCACCACCCCCTGTCACACCATCACAGTTCCCTCAGATCAGAAATGGACGACCCACAGCCCAGTCTCGTGGATCTACCAGGGCTTACAACCAACCACCACCCCTTGTCACACCATCACAGTTCCCTCAGATCAGACATTGACGATCTACAGTTTGGTCTCAGAGATCTATCTCTTACAACCAACCACTGCTCCCTGTCACACAATCAGAGTTTTCGCAGCTCAGAAACGGATGTCCCACAGCCTGGTCTTATAGATCTACCCCTTACAATCAACCACCACACCCTGTCACGCCATCAGGAAGTACAAGCCATGCGCAAGCTCAACAGAAAACTGCCACTCATAACAAGAGACTATGCTGACCGGCCCATTCGTCACACAGTCAGAAATTATGTGGGTCTTCTGTACTACCGCACTGGCAGCAAACACAAAGCCATGGAATGCTGGGAGGATACAGTCAGAGAGGACCCAAAGAACCTGAATGCGCTTCAGGACCTAGCAACGGCCTGTTCTAAGATAGGCCTCGAATCTGAGTCTAATGCGTGGCGAGCAAAGTATAAAGAGGTGCAGGACAGTCTGTCTGGGAACCCTGATGAAGAGAGGATGGTCAAAGCCAAGTGTGTTGCAGAACAGGCATATGCTGGATGTTGGGATATCCATACAAACACTTGGAAAGGCACAGAAAAGATGGAAAAGAAAGTTGAGTCTTACAGGTCGGCTCTGGAGAGCGCAAGCAGTGTGATATCAAAAGAGGAGAAGGAGGACTGGCAAGCAGGAATCGGACAGGCTTATGAGCGTCTCTCTCACAGGTACTTCAGAAAAAAGAAATATCCAGACTACCTCCATTACACTGAAGAAGCAGTCAAATACCTTGACAGTTCGCTGAAGAGCTCTGATCATCGTCTGCACAAGGCTGAGACCTGGTGTGTTATGGGGAATGCCATGAAGAGAGAAACAAGATATAAAGCAGAATCTGTTCCTGAATTCATTGCAGCCAACTACATGGATGAGTGGAATGATCCATCAAGATGCTATGAGAAAGCACTCGAACTTGACCCCGGTAATGCCTGGGTACTTGGATGCTATGGTCATTTTCATTTTAAGAGAGAGCAGTTTGAAGAAGCGCTGAAATATCTTGATGAATCAATCAGGAAGGACAGTATCTCAACTTGGTTTTCCTATGAGACAACATCACAAGTATATAAAAAACTTGCTGAACAGGCATCTGATGACAAGGAGAGAAAAGGGTACTTTAGAAAAGCTGATGAATACTCGAAAAAATCAGTACAAATGAATCCCAACCCCAGAGGTCTCTCAAATGAAGGAGAAATTTCTTACGGGCTTGCCCAGTGTGCAGAAACGGAGAAGCTAAAGACCAGTCATACCAGACAGGCACTTGCTAGCTTCTCAGAGTCTTTTGAAATCCAAGATGGACAGGACATCAGCGACGCTCACTTCAAACGAGGAAAATGCCTTCTGAAACTAGACAGATGGTCCGCCATTCAGTCCTTCAAAATGGCATTTGAAACAAGTTCAGGGGGTCCCTTTGGCAAGAACATAGCAAGATATCATCTTCTGCCATCCCTGCTGGAAGAGTACAAAGACAAGGAACGCCCACAACACCTCCCTGTACTTGCAGAGTTGGCATTCTGGGTAGTAGATGCTCATTCAAGATTGAGGGTAGATGTGTTTGGAATTCTTAGCCAGTTAGCACGCAATTGGAAGTACCAAGAGCAGGTGGTTGATGTGATGGAGTACCTAGTCGACAACATTCCAAGACTTGAGGGCATGAATCGCTCCATCAAAGAGGGATTCCAGACCCTGAGGTCCACTCGATACACAAGATCTAACTTTGATAGACTGCTGAGCCTGCAATCGAAACACGGAAGGAACAGCCAAGTATCTTCTTCTTCCTCCCCTCCAGAGGTGGAATACCCAGATCACGAGGTTCCACAGACAGCCAGAAATCCTGGGTTCACGCATGACTTCTATGTCATCACTGACACGGCATCAATGTACTGGGTGCAGTATTTCCTGCTGCCGGCAATGGAGTGTGAACTATACTCCCTCAAAGGCTACTACAAAGAGAGGAACACTCCCCTGGGCAGACCAAACTTATCATCACAAGCCCAACCCATCAAAGAATCAGCCTTTGTCCTTGTTGTCTTGGCCAAGGAACACAACTCATACAAGCATCTCTATGAAATGGCCTGCGAAATAAAGGACTCAAAGCAAATGGCCGTCCTAAGGATTGATGATACTCCCATCCCAGATCATGTGTGCCACCTGACTCACGTATTCAACTTCATCCAGTACACCCATGGGTCAAAGAATCTTCCTCAGTGGTTCAAATTGGCCAAATTCCTGCAGGGGACAGGAAAAAAGTCTTAAAAAGCTTGAATCAATAGAACCTGGAGCAGTTTGTAAAGCTGCTGTGGACAGTGTCCGAGTTATCTTGGGTAGGGTCCATGGAAAATGAGTACTTAACTACATGTAAATCCAATAGGTACAATAAAAGAGAACATTGGAGCCACATTCCAGCATACATTAAACTCAGGCCAATATCACTAACAGACCACATCGCCAAGATCTTTATTTATCAACACGTCCTACTGGATTCAAACCATCAACTGGATCTCGAGCAGTTTGGTGTACACTCTACCACTCAGTCTGGGTAGATATCTATGACTTCCTTTGTAACAGCATGGAATGCCCTGGGAACCTTACTTAACTACTATCAACAGACTTCAGGCGTGCATCCAAACGCATAGATCACATTGTTTTGATCCATAAGCTCATCTCCATAGAAGCCCAGCCTTGGATGATCCAGTGTTTCTGTGATTTTCTCACCTAGAGAGAATCACTTTCATTACCATAAAGTTCATTCCTCCACGAATGCTGCCAAGTCAAGTGCCATGGAAGATATGTTCGTTCACAGTAAAATTCTGCAAGAACACTGATAAACTCTAGAAATACTTAGAACCAAGATGCAGCACAAACCATCATCAAAATAGTTCAGAACCACATTTAACAAAGACTCTCAAATTCTATTTTTTATTTCAAAGTAACCTTTTTTTCTAATTTTCTAAAACATTGAATGTTTGCAAACACATGCGAAAATGCATGTCCTTGCTTATAGGCCAAAATTAAGTGACTCCATCAGGAAAAAATCAAGTGTAGGGTTGCATGAAACTGGCTGGCTGCTTAGAAGCAGAACAAGTGCAAAAGATTAATTCAACTTTGATCAAAACTGAGTTACGCGATACCAAATTTGCAGGTAATAATCATGTCGAATTTGGGGAATACTCATCCAATGTAAAAGAGAACTACATTTAGGGTGGTATTCTAATATTTGTCCTAAGTCAAATTTCGTCCTAAGTCATGATTTTGTCCTGAGTGGTATTCCAATATCCTTCCTAAATATCTTCCTAAGTCACTTCCTAATTTTGTCCTAACTTTAGGAAAGAACTTAGGAAAATATGCAAATTTATGCAAATTAGCGACTTAGGACAAATTGTTATTCTAAAATGCACTTAAGGAAGGAATTTCTAGGAAAGTTCCTAGGAATGCCCTGACCCTGTCCTAACTCCCATGTGTTGTGTACAAAACATAGCAGTGACCTACAAAACCAGTAGCCATTACACAAGCGCAGATAAATCTAGCGCGCACTGCACTTTCATGGCGCAGATCAAAGACAAAACAGCACGCGCATTTGCACAGCTTTTACGCAAAGTGTCTTTAATGAGAGTTGCTATGGCTTCCCTCTCCTTTCTGATTGGATGCTTGTAAATGAAACAACATCAGTCATTGGCTCACATCTGCCTTGTGGGCGTGGCCAAAGCTTACTAATTTGCATTAAGATCTTCCTAAGTCTAAATATTGGAATACCAATTTTGCACATCCTAAGCACTTCCTAACTTTCTGACTTAGGCAAGAACTTAGGACAATATTTAGGACAAATATTAGAATACCACCCTTAGTTCTTGCATGGCTTACAAAGTTAAAATAAGTTTGAATTGTATTGCCTTTAGCGACAAACTTGTGCACTCTATAGTTTTCCTATGATTCCATGAAAATGTTAGTTTAACATTATAGCCGAAGCATATCCTCCCATCTCAAAATGGAAGTTGGTTCGAGTGATATTAGCTTGGTGGGGGACTCATCATGCAAATAAGAAAGCCATCATGGCAAACGTAGCGCGACTTCATGGACAGTATGCAATGCTCGCAATTAACACTCACTTTGATAGATTATGTATCTATTATGACGTTACAAAAACAAAGTTAAATGGGCTCTGGGGGAATCCCCTACTGTGCATGGTTGGGCTGCAATAACTCACATAGATATTGAAACAGAACATAACCAAAATAATAGAGATGAATTACCATAATTAAAATAAGAAGTGTAATTGTCCAGACTAATAGCGTGTTTATCCAAAAACACAACTACCATGACAACTGCAAAGAAATAAGCATGCGATGCACACTTGACATAACTGATTTATTTGTGCATAACTTGAATTCTTTTTAACCAATGAATTCCCATATTTAGATGAGAAACTCAGATGTTTCAGCTCATTTGCATGAGGAATACCCCAAAAAGTCACATTCTGTGTGGAAATTGGAGGTGCGGCCTATCCATTGTATAAACATCATATCATCCTTTAGTAGGACTACTAGTATCCCTATTGTATTTCTGTAAGCCAAAGAAACCATGACACTTGGTACTCTTAATGACAATATAATGGAATGGGTGACAAAAAGACAACAAAAAATGATTGAATGTTTACCTTGAGTGACCGGAGGCATGATGTCACCAGGGAGAGGACGATGACCAGTCCATTGTTGCTATGGCGATGGCTGTCCTCCTCATCCTCCATGTTAGCCACCAAGGTCTGCATGATGCTGCCCATGTCCTTGCGTAACCTGCAAAATAGTCACAGAGAACACCATGAAGTAGCAGTTACAACGTACAGCACGGCCCCGTAGTAGTCAAACCTGTCTAAGTCGTCACATTATGAAGTAGCAGTTACAACTTACAGCAGGGCCCTGTTACACAAAGATTCAAGATGAATAGTTCAGTCAAACCTGTCTTAGTGGTCACACAGAACACCATGAAGAAACAGTTACAAGTTACATCAGGGCCCTGTTACACAAAGATTCACGGTGAATAGTTCAGTCAAACCTGTCTTAGTGGTCACACAGAACACCATGAAGAAAACAGTTACAAGTTACAGCAGGGCCCCGTAGTAGTCAAACATGTCTAAGTCGTCACATTATGAAGTAACAGTTACAAGTTACAGCAAGGCCCCGTAGTAGTCAAACCTGTCTTGGTCGTCACACAGAACACGATGAAGTAACAGTTACAAGTTGCAGCAGGGCCCCGCAGTAGTCAAACCTGTCTTAGTCGTCACATTATGAAGTAACAGTTACAAGTTGCAGCAGGGCCCCGCAGTAGTCAAACCTGTCTTAGTCGTCACATTATGAAGTAACAGTTACAAGTTGCAGCAGGGCCCCGCAGTAGTCAAACCTGTCTTAGTGGTCACACAGAACAACATGAAGTAACAGTTACAAGTTACAGCAGATAAAGATAACATAAAGATTCACATTTAATAGTACAGTCAAACCCGTCTTTGTCAGAAAAGGATTATTGTTTTATAGTATAATGTATACATGTCTTAATGTACGTTGGCGCCACAGAATCAGGTGGGGAAAATAATTATGTTCTGTGCCATTTTGTGTATTTTAACGTTTACATTCTGAAATGCATTTTGTAAAAAGAATAGGATTTGCCTTTTTGTAAACTTGGCATTTTGTAAACATAAGACTGATGTCATGATTTTTAAGGTATATTTGGGGAAAAGCAAAGTGACTTTATGATAATTGTTATGTTTAAAAAACAAAATTATTTGTAAGCCTCAGCTGTGTTAATAACAAACAGTAAAAATTGTACCGATTTTGATAACCTGGAAATTGTCTATTTTTAATCAAGATTATTTGTGTACATGAATGCATAAAGTGCTATTCCGAAAAGTGATGTTACAATTTTATGCAAACATAGCATGTGAAAGTCATACTTTAAAAGAGGGGTTTTAAGTAAGTTCAATAAAACACTCAAATAGTGTGTTTGAACATTTATATTCATGTGTAGATTTGTCTTGTAAATGTTGGTTCTGAAGTACACAAAACTAGGCCAATGTATTTTTCACAAGTATACATGCATGTTTTAAACGCAATATTGTACAAATGTTAGAAAGAAATAGACAATTCATTTTCTTGCAATGCTGGATGTTGTATACAGTTTATCCAGCATAATGGACAATCAAAGCATACTAAAGTTCTTCACTCTGAAAAATATTATTTGAGAAACAAACTGTAATATATCTCTTGAATAACAGAAATATTATTGCTGTAAGCAAAATTACTGTGAACACTCAAGACAACTGGAAAATCCATGATGAATTTTGTTTCTGAAGAACTTTGCACACAAGGATTTAAAACAAAATTTCCTTAAAAGAGTTGTAAGCGGAGCAAAAGTTGTAAAGTGTAAATTTTGATGGTTGGCTCAAACTGTTTTACAAATAGTTGCCAATTTTAAGAAATGGATAGTTCATGTGGATATCATGAACTAAAATTATTGCCA
The DNA here is from genome assembly GCA_037951105.1 of Echinarachnius parma. NCBI lineage: Eukaryota > Metazoa > Echinodermata > Echinoidea > Clypeasteroida > Echinarachniidae > Echinarachnius > Echinarachnius parma. The sequence continues at coordinate 111,437 of JBAMJV010005295.1, read as the reverse complement.
CTTGCTAAGTTTAAAATAAAGTTAATATGTGACCTTACACCAAAAAACGACCATTAAGTCGGGAAAACTGATTGTGCTGATTTTCATATAACATTGAAAAATAAGTCATTACCTTTAACCCTAATCCCACTGGGGGGGGGGGGGGGGGGGAGCCATTTTGCCCCCCCCCCCCCCCCCCGTTGTTGTTTTTGACGTGCATCTAGACCGATTGGAATTTCACGTTCAAACTTCATGACTTTTTTCTCTCAAGTCTCCCGCACGTTTTGATATATAATTCACCCCGGTCGGACATGTAGAACTGATTTTAGAGGTAATTCCTACATCCGATGCCATGTAAACTCCAAATCTGTTATAATTGTTACATTGAATTATAATTTTGATTATTTCTTTGTTATTAGTTTAATTCATACATTTCAGAGATAAATTCTTCTAAAAAAAAAAATTTAAAAAAACATAAAAACAATAAAATACATAAGAATGAAAACAATGTGGGTAAATCCGGGAATACTAATTTGCATATTTATGCAAATTAGTGATATATTTTATTACCATAAAAAATATGGATATGATGAATTACCTCATTTGAAAGTATTTTTACCTGAAAACCTGAAGAAATACTGTAATTTCTCTTGATTTTAGATGAAAATCCCAATTTCCCCCCAAATTCGTCAACAATTTGCATATTCAAAATTTTAATTAATTATAAAAAAAAAATAATGGCTAATTTTTTTAAATTTTTAAAATTATTATTCTACTAGCTTTGTTTTATGTATGTGCCAATTTTCGAGTCAATCGTTCCATTTGTTGCCGAGATTTGAGGGGGGGGGGGGGCCAAAATGGCCCCCCCCCCCCCCCCCCCCCCCCCCCCCCCCCCCAGTGGACTCAAGTGATCAAAATAACCCAGTGGGATTAGGGTTAAAATGGTATATCATTTGTCATATTTGCACTAAGCAAACCCTCTCAAAATGAATGCCAAAGATTTAGAATATGGCTGAAGCATTTTCAAAATAAGGGAGAAACGGGCCGCTTAAAAGATCAGTCTCCATTGAAGCGCTGTAATAAGATCACATTTATTAGATGAAAAATCATATTTTTACATGATTTTTGACGCTCAAAATTTCATAGAAGGTAGATTAAGATATGCTTATTCAGGAAATACCAAAATCCTAAATCTCATATTTTGAACAAAATTTTGCTATTTTAGCTAATAAAAGTGAAATTACCACAGCGACATAACGGTCGTTTTGTGGTGAAAGGTCACATATGCAGTTGTTGATAATATGTATTCATGTTTTTTAGCCAGAGTATAAATGATAAATGTTCATCTAACTTCATAACCTAATTAAACCTAGGGAATGTGCATTCCCATGTTTATTCGCAGGAATTAGCCGAGAACTGTATCAATTTACAGTATTATCTGATAACTTTGTTTAGGGTTTTCAAAGACAAAAATTATATTTGATGTGAATATGAAGACTCTGTGGGTGATCTTATAACTGTGGGAAAGTTGTATGCCATAATTCATATATATGTGCGCATGTTACCCACTTTGCTATTTCAAACAGAATTATAAAAGTTATATAACATATAAAAAGAAACCAATGCAGTTGTATATTTCTTAACCTGATTAAGAAACAGATGTTTTGTCATACACGTTTTGTTCTGATTCATCATCAGATGGTGTACTGTAATCTGAACAATGTCTTATTGATATCTGAATTTTCCGTGTTATTGCACACACGTTTGTGAAGATTATTTGATATTATCATTGGTTTTTAAATATTACAAATGATACATGTAGTAGATTTCGATCAGAATAGTCTGTCAATCAGATTTCATGCTAATACACAAAAAGTTTTGTTGTTTGTGATTTCAGGAAGAGCACAGGTACATGCAGGTGATAACATTATTTAAAGGGATCTAGTAAACTTTGTTGACAAGTGCAAACAGTGATAAGTGGTTAATTGGTGCGATCTGATATGTCCAGAAAGTAATATGTGAACATTTCAAGTTAATTGGATGTTATTTGGCCAAGAAATGAGCGAAAATGCAAAGTGATATTCACTTACTCATTGCACTTACTTTGTACACGGCTGAAAAGGTCCCGTAGATAATTTCATATCTGAACACTTCAATCGTAAATATCTTTTGAACGAAATGGAAATTTGAAAAACCAAAACCTGTCCCATGCTTTTATTGTTAATACGAATAAAACAAGATATGAGAGAACAGCTAGAATCCCAATTGGATTTTGAGGATTTGGACAATGTTACTAAGTCCCTTTATTAGTGTGAACAGGTTGTTAACAAAATGTACACTCTGAGATGTCTGTCATTATTATTATGCTAGAAAGTAATCTAGCACCAGTGCAGTACGAGTCATACTCAAGATATTTTGTTATTGTAAGTTTATACACTCAACATGCAATATATAGCTGCATGGTAAAAACTTGTCAAGTTTTCTTGTAGAGGAGAGTTTTATCTTTCATTTGATATGTATTTTATTAGGCCTATACAAAAATAAAATGTTGGGATCCATGTCCTGTTTCATGTGGAATTGCCCATTTGCGTTTTTAGAACCCTCAAGGAGCCGTTACGTAGCCCCCTAGCCTAGAAACAATGTTATAGAACATCTCTATAGATATTACCTTCTACCATGGCCACTGTTTTTGTTTCCATTCAAAAGGTGGTCACTATACCCAGGTTTGATAGCAGTTGGGGGCCCATTAAGAACATTGTAAAGGCATTCAAGAGAAGGATACTAGGTAATTAATGCTTAGGTCACAAATGATCCGGGCGCCGTACGATTTTCTCCCTACGGCGGATTTTCTACGATTTTGGGAAATTGTGATATCGTACGATGTCTGTGGTATTTTAGAGTAGCAGTCACATATTCTCCGTGAACAAAATCTCTCTTCTGCATTGTTTTACCATGTATTTTTTTCTATTGGTACGTTGTTATTCAAGGTGTGGAAATAAAATAAAATGTAATTGTGTAGCCATACTGTCAAAGGGTTGCTAAAATGTGTATTTCTGTGATCAGGGCCCAGTAGCATAAAGATTCACTATTAATTGTACGATCAATCAATTGATCTAACGATTGATTTATTGATCGTACAATTAATCGTAAGACCAATTAATTGATCGTACAATCAATTGATCAATCATTCGATTAATCCTGAATCTTTATGTTACGGGGCCCTGATGTGTCCAATGAGTGATCTGTGAAAATGTAATGTTACATGAACGACATATGGCTGAGTAATGAGTGCTATTTGCTAACTCAATGCCATAAGTTTGTCCACAGCATAAGTTTGTCCACAGTTGAAATGATCCCTATAATTTTGTTCAAATTGAAATCATAAACATTACGACATAGAGAACATATGAAAAACCAAAGCTTATTTCATACATCTATTAGTAAGATGCATGAATAGCAGAACCACAAGTGACTTTTGTCAGTTCAGACAAAATGTGACTGGATATAGCAAAACCCTGCACTTGTCAGTATTTCATGTTTGAAAGAAATGGGCATTTTAAATGTATATAATGTGTGTAAAAAGACTCATGTTTGTAAAATTGAAACAAACATATCTTTGCCAATCATTGACCAATTTTTTAGATCAAAGTATCAAATAAAACCTTGTGATGAGGCCTTTCTAATGGTATGAAAATCTACATTTTGATTTTTACCAACAAGTGCAGGGTTTTGCTGTATCCATTCATAAATACTAGATCTCTTTAAGATCTGATTGACATTAAAGTAAGAAATACCTGGCAATTTTCTCATCTGCTGGGTAGATGGGGATGCCTGCAAACTCCCCCATGTAGACCTTGAGGAATGTGTAGAAGTATTCCGGGAATGCTGTGCCACGCCCTTTCACTAGATACCCCTCGGCTGATAGCCTCTTGCTTGGGTCTTTCTGCAGCATGAGCTTCACCAGCTCCTAAACATTATCAAGAAAGATATACAATGATAGGCGAGAGAAACGAAAAGCAACCACGCCAATCTGAAATCTTCTACAACTATCTGAATTTCCACATGACTTATTAATAAGTTTTGCTGGAAACCTTTAAGCCTTTATGTCCATTTCCCTGTATTATTATCAAATGATAGGAAGGTAAATTGGAATGGTATGCTCTAATGTGATCATCAACAAAGGAAAGTTGAATGATAATAATAGCTAGTTCTTACAGAGCACATTTCATTATTGTATAGAAATACAAATGTGCATCACACAGTCAAAGTGATTCACTGATTCACCATTATAATTATGAACCAAATCAAATAAAGTAACAGAGCATAAGACATGGCTCTCTCTCCTGAGGTGGTTTTCTTTCAGGTGGCCAAAATGATGCATTAGATAGACTCCCACCATAGACTTGTATGTTGCAGGTCCTAGTTCGTTGGTGACCAAATACAATTTCTGGTGGCCATTGGTACCCAGGTGACCACTAAAGGCAAGTCCTGATACAATCTGAAATTCAATTATTTGACAGAAAACTGACCTTGATGTGTTCATCACCAATCTGATCCAAGACTGCATCAGGGGAGTACGCTCCACTGCAGTAGGCCAGCAGCTGGGAGAGGTCAAAGGGTGCACTTCCTTCTGTGAACAGCTCAGCTATCACACACCTGCGTGAAATAATGCCAGAAAGTATTACAACACAATTTATGTTTTATAATAAGAAATATATACAAAGTTAATAACAGTTTGGTCAATTGCAACACAGTATATTTTGGTATATTGTGTATACTCCAATTAAATATTCAATCGTTGAGCACAGCATAATAATATTGATCCGTTTTGTGAGAGCTAGTCTGTCTTGATGGCATATATGGTTATGAGTCATTATACTGTTTTTTTTTATAATTTCCTAAATTCAAGAAAAAATTACATCACACCAGGTCCTTACATGTATTGTAATTATTTTAAAGCAAGGCAATATAATCTTTTTTAAAAATATCAAAACACTATTCTCTACAGTCTTTCATATCATAAATAAATCATATCAAATTATCAATATCATTAATGGAAATGTTACCAGATTTGGGAGAGAAGCAGAACCAACAACTTGAAACAAATTCAAGACACCAATCATTTGTATCACAGCTCAGACATGCAACTCTACGATGGGAACAATCATTTTTAATACAAATATATATGGGGGAGGGGTGACTATTATTTTAGGTTTCTTTTAATTATTCATTACCCTGCACTGAAGACGTCCATGGCTTGAGTAAGCTCCCCTCCCTTCACATCCTGCCTCCCCTGAAGACCCTCCACCGTCTCCGTGGTAACACTGTCAACCGTGCGAGAGCTGCTGCTGCCCTCAACGAACCTCTCGGGTGCAATGTAGCATGTGCGACGGCGAGACGTATCAAAGAAGAATGAGAAGTCAGCTGGGTTATCCTGTAAAGGTGTGAAGATGAAACAGGTAAAATTGAATGGAACTGAATAGAATGGAAAGTGGTTAACAGATTTTTAAAACGATGCTTGTCCTCTCTTTACTAACTATTAACCCATTCAGGACAAGTCCCAACAATATTTGGGCTTGGGTCTGTGGAGAATACATGTTACAGCAAAATAAATCAGTCCTGAACGAGTTAACATTCCAGCAAAGATTGCTATCCTAGTCAATGGATACTTCATTAATATATCTTACAATTAGTGCTCTCTATCTCAATACACTGATGAACATTCCGATCAAGATATACTTCTTTTTGGGAGGTAGGTTGGCTTGAAACTTGCAAAATCTATGAGCAGGACCAATTTCTATCCATGTACTCGTTCCACTCCCTCAGAAAAACTTCAATCCCTTGTTATTGGATACCTATTACAATAAAAACCCTCAAATAAAGTGCACTATCTGAACTCACAGAGGAGCATTCCAGTCAGGATCATATACTTACCACTGGGAGATAAGTTAGCTTGCAAAGTCTTTGAGCAGGACCCAATTCGATGCTTGCCTTTACTTTACTCACTAAAGAACATTCCAGCAAAAATGTCTACCCAAGTCAATCGATACTCTAATAAAACAAGCAAATAAAGTGCTCTATCTCAACTCACCTCACTGGGGAGCATTTCAGGCAGGATATACATGTACTTACCGCTGGCAGGTAGGTTGGCTTGAAACTGGCAAAGTCTGTGAGCAGGACCCAGTTCCATCCTGTCACCATCACATTCTCGCTCTTAATATCTCCATGGCAAACCTGCAGGATAGTAAGGGAAAGAAGAAATATTAGAGTAAACCACAATAGAACTTATTTAGGGTATACAAGAAAGAAAAGTTTATTGTCGAGCAAGAGGACATTGCAGCATAAGCAATATCATAAGTCAGAATCTTCAACATCCTACATAGGCGAGGTACCGTATGATAGATCTAAACTAAGTCCTGTATGTGCTCCAAGACAGAGTATATAAAACCATACACCGACACACTAGGCAGCATATTTGCTCGATAGACATTCATCGCTCACTTTTGTCTTGTTCAAAATATGCATTGAAAATTGTGCATATCTTTTATGCAGTTCTAAGAATTAAATGTACATTTGGATATTACCATGTTTACAGTATTCAATTGTTATACAAACAATGTAAGGCTGAATTACTTACCCCTACAAGATGTGCCTGATTGAGGGCGCATAGCAGCTGGAAGGCTCAATTACTTACCCCTGCAAGATGTGCCTGATTGAGGGCGCATAGCAGCTGGAAGGCTCAATTACTTACCCCTGCAAGATGTGCCTGATTGAGGGCGCATAGCAGCTGGAAGGCTCAATTACTTACCCCTGCAAGATGTGCCTGATTGAGGGCGCATAGCTGCTGGAAGGCTCAATTACTTACCCCTGCAAGATGTGCCTGATTGAGGGCGCATAGCAGCTGGAAGGCTCAATTACTTACCCCTGCAAGATGTGCCTGATTGAGGGCGCATAGCAGCTGGAAGGCTCAATTACTTACCCCTACAAGATGTGCCTGATTGAGGGCGCATAGCAGCTGGAATGCAATCCATTTCTTCTCTATGGAGATGAGGAAGGGGCGCGTGCTGATCCTGTCGTAAAGGTTGTTTCGCACATACTGTCTGAACAGCAGCGCAGCTTTGTCTGACAACTGAGAAAAAAATTAAAAATAAAAAAATAAGTAAAGATGATGATGATGATGATGGTGGTGGTGGTGGAGGTGGTGATGGTGATGGTGATGATGATGATGATGATGATGATGATGATGATGATGATGATGATATGTAGAATCTTTAATGGCTTCTTTTCAAGCTAGTCTGCTTGAAAATAGGACTCAGAAATTTCCTTTTGCATTGAATGTGGGTTCTTTTTTACACAAAAAGTAACTAATGTCACACATACGCACATTACCATACATGTTGTGTGTTGATTGGCTAAGCCAATGCATAGACAATAACTGACTAACAGGCTCTATTGATATGCTAATGCATGAATTGTCTATGTACACTGAACGACCAGGAAAGTGTGCATATGGTCAATGGTCATTACTACCCAGCATGACTATTTAAAATGTAGTTGTGACTTACAGTGCTCCTGAGGAAAGGCAGACAGTTTGATCCGTTGGCAAGACGAGCCTTGATGTTCTCAATCTGATCTTTGTATGCCTTTAGGGGGAGGGAGGGGTCGTGGATAACAAACACCTTCACCACTGCAAGGCCCTCTCTGCATTAGGAAAAACATTATTTTAAAGAATTTAAAAAAAAAGTATTTCTAGAGCTTCCTCAATCTGAGCTTTGTTATCATGAATACAATATCCTCTCTGCGTATTAAGAAAAAAAACTTTTTCAGTCCATCTTCAGTATTTCTAAGTAAGTTTTCAGTGCGAGGGACTAATTAAGGTTAACTGTTACCACTGCATACATACTAGGGTAATTATTCACGAGACTTAATGTTAAATATTTGTACATCTGTTTAAGTGGCCCTGCAAGTTACTATTACATTCAAAGATCCTTAAGGTCAAAATTGCAGACAGTTTGTATAAGAAATATCTACTATAAGTGAAAATGACATGTTTCCACCAGTTTAAAAGTCTTGTATGACTTGCTAGGCACCACCCCTTAAAATTTACCAAGTGAAGTCACAGCAAGTGTAAGTTTGCATTTATTCATACAGGATTTACTTGCAGTTACATCACTTGTGGCTTCTGTGTGATGCAGACAACATTTAGGGTTATGTTTGCAATGACATTGCTAATAAATGCCTTCTATGCAATACAGGGTGGCCCAAAAAAAACGGAACGGGGCACTTCCCAAAATACAGTAACAACATGATTATGTCCATCAGCTAGGGTGTCTTTTCCAATGAAAAACGATACCAAGAACAGCGATTTTGGTTGTGTAGTTTTTGTTTTAGGGCGCTGTGAGTGACACCATGTCAGGTTCCCATTTTTGTCAATTTTTACCAAATCAGTGTCTGATAAATCGCACTTACTGCGCGCGCCATTGTTAGTGTGCATTCAGTTGTGTGCCGAGGGAATGGGCATAGTTGTTCGATACTATTACGGGCAGTAAGTGCGATTTATCAGGCACTGACTTGGTAAAAATTGACAAAAATGGGAACCTGATATGGTGTCACTCACAGCGCCCTAAAACAAAAACTACACTTTCCGTTTTTAGGGGGCCACCCTGTATAGACAGCATGTGGGTAACATTTTTTTTGGGGGGGGGGGCATTCACCTTATAGATTTCATAGGAAGATTTTCTTCTATATATATTTATTTTTTCCAAGAAAACTCTTATCATAATTGGATTCTTTGTGAAAATGTACAAAAGTCATTCTGAAAGTCAAATTTTGAACCCTTTAGTTGCGCTTTACATCCAATCATAATGGAGTTCTCACATACTTGTATTTTGCCCTGGCTACTTTGAAGAACCTGGTGCTGCCAAGGCTGTGGTCGTACTCATAGTCGGAGACGTCCGTGAGGTAGTGCTCGACGGGAAGAATCTGGGAAGGGGCTACACCGGTCAGCTGATTACCCATCTTGTCTCCTCACTGGCACCCTCAGTCAATCTGTATAAAAAATGAATTTAAAACATTTAACTAGACTTGAAAATTACCATTAGATGATTTACAATGTACTTTCTGAGGTAGTGCTCGACAGGCACATCTTAAAGTAAATGGTCCAGTCAGCTTGACCATTTACACACACGGTACACAGTAATATGTAACTCAAGTGAACGCTAGCGCGGAGCGCTAGCGTTCAAGGTCGGGCTGATAGTGCCCCCGAATTTATGATCTAATGTGCACAATAAGTGTGCTTAAAATTATACATATGATACGGTACTTACCACCGATTAGATGATACATATGTGATGCAACTATGGGGTGGATCAGAATGATGATTTTTCGCTCTATTCCGCATCAAAATGAGTGATTTATGCACATCATCGACTTCTATCTGTGTTGTATCGCGACTTCTGAACGATCGGATTACCGTACGACCACTAAACGCGCGAGTCAGATCTGCCGTCTATTCGGCGGGCGCGGTACTTGAATGGAGACCGTTCGCGCGATCATCGATCGTTCAGAAGTCGCGATACAACACAGATAGAAGTCGATGATGTGCATAAATCACTCATTTTGATGCGGAATGGAGCGAAAAATCATCATTCTGATCCACCCCATAGTTGCATCACATATGTATCATCTAATCGGTGGTAAGTACCGTATCATATGTATAATTTTAAGCACACTTATTGTGCACATTAGATCATAAATTCGGGGGCACTATCAGCCCGACCTTGAACGCTAGCGCTCCGCGCTAGCGTTCACTTGAGTTAAGTAATATGGTGCAGCAAAGCCATACTGGCCATTTGTACATTTACTATTGAGCAATCCAATTCCTGTTCAACAGGTGATAGTGATGTTTTAGGAAGCCTCACTATGGAAAGACTGGAAATAATGATTTTTTTTTTCTACATTCTGCAGTCTTCAAAACAACAGAGTTGATAATTATTATCAAATAATATGAATTGTGGATGACATGAAACTTGAAAGCTTTTTTTTTAATCCACCAAAAATATTTTTGTGCTAGATAGTGCATGCAGCAATCAGGAGGGTTTTTCTCCGTACAACACAGCTGGTGAGTAGAGAGGTCTATCTCTAACAAAAGTCTAAGACTAACTCTAAGAGTAAGACTAAGTTAGGTAAAATGTCCATCACAACGCAACGCCAACGGCATAGCAATATCTTTGTTGTCCCATTTTAATAGAGATAATTACAAGGATAACAAAGATGTAGGTTTTTATCATGATATGCCTTAATTTTAATATTTAATATTTACCTAGCTAACTTTGAAAACAGATTGATGGACATAAAATTAGCGTATTGGAAATCTGACACGTGCCCGAAATCGGATACGTAGCACTGCATCACAATCATCAAATAAGCGACACAAATATTAGGTAATAAAGTACTTTCAATCATGCAATATCGTCTCTGATAAATTGACCCTCAGAAAAGGTCAGGATTTTAAAATCACATCCAAGATTATCACATGTAATCAATATTAAAATTGGCTGAACGATGGACGGTAAAGATTTCACACATTAAATCACACATGTGGGACTACCCCAAAATATTTTTTACAATATTTTGGTGTAAAGATCCTCACCTCTGTAAACAATTATGCATTATTTACCTCACGCATCAAGTTGCATTTTGTAGCATTACATTCCTTACTATATATGCCGCACAATACAACAAGCAATTAATTACAATATTATGAGTAATAATGTACACTTTGTTCACTGTACTTACGCATGAAAAATTATGAAGAAGCCGTTTTTAATGTTGTTGCTGTTGTTGTTGTTGTTTTCTGTTCGTGCGTGAGCCTCTTGCTCCAAAATCAGGCAAAAACATGGTTCATCTAACCATATCAAGATTGGTTAGGTCCAGAGGACCGGATAAATATTGGAAAAGGAAGTTCATATTCGACCAGTCGACGGTAAGTCAATTCATCTATTACGTGAATAATAAGGGTGAAAGAGTGCATGGTCTGGACATTTGTGAAAAATATAGCATGATCCCACATGTAGTAATCTGTGTTATGTAGCTGTATGGAGGCTCTGACCGCCTCTGACCACCCCTACAAGACAAGGGGTTAAATAACAGCATGCTGCATGACTAGCTCCGAGTCTGAGTCACCAGCACCACCACTTATACCGTTTGTGCTTAGCATACAGAATCACATTGACGTATAGATCGACAAATCTATCGCTTTCATGGCCTTTTTGACATTATTAATATTATTGTTATTTTCACTGTCGGCATTCTAGCGATAGACGCGACCGATACGCGGTGCCTTAAGAGGCAAGAACACCGTAGCTCTACAGTAAAAGTTACTTACGGAAAATCATTTTTTTTTGCACATAAAACACAACATATTTAGTATTTTGAGCGACATTTGTAGCCCTATCAATACATTTAGGGCTGTTATAATACTTTAACTCACCGATCTCGTGTGTCACTATACATGTCATTCTATAATTACGGCAAATTGTGAGATTTTCCACAATTTTCCATCACTCTTCGTCGGTCTTTCGCCGTTCAAACTGCCGTTATCGTACACAGATGCAATAATTACGGTATCGCTAGCGTGCACAAAAAAAAAAAAAAAAAAAAAAAACGACGCAAAATTTAAATGAGTTATTTGACTTGACAAACTGTTACCGCTACATTTTTAGCAAATAATTGTGGGCCAGTGATTCCAATAATTATTCGGTAGCGGTAACAGTTTGTCAAGTCAAATAACTCATTTAAATTTTGCGTCGTTTTTTTTTTTTTTTTTTTTTTTGTGCACGCTAGCGATACCGTAATTATTGCATCTGTGTACGATAACGGCAGTTTGAACGGCGAAAGACCGACGAAGAGTGATGGAAAATTGTGGAAAATCTCACAATTTGCCGTAATTATAGAATGACATGTATAGTGACACACGAGATCGGTGAGTTAAAGTATTATAACAGCCCTAAATGTATTGATAGGGCTACAAATGTCGCTCAAAATACTAAATATGTTGTGTTTTATGTGCAAAAAAAAATGATTTTCCGTAAGTAACTTTTACTGTAGAGCTACGGTGTTCTTGCCTCTTAAGGCACCGCGTATCGGTCGCGTCTATCGCTAGAATGCCGACAGTGAAAATAACAATAATAATGTCAAAAAGGCCATGAAAGCGATAGATTTGTCGATCTAATTGACGTAGTGCGTTATTTTTTCGCTCGGCGGGGTAATTGATTGTTAGAGGGGTGTGAGCGAATTCACTTTGACCCAGTTGACAATGAGTTGTTAATGGTTACGACCGGACGCTAGCGGTATAGAACAAAGGCACCACGAAGTGTGTGGGGTCATGTGTAACATACAAAGTATTTTACACATGACAGTACAGGTATGGTCTGAGTTGAGCTGCGCCTGCTGCGCCTGCCTCGCGCAGTGGCCAGCCAGTGCAGTTGCACTTCGTTCTTTTTGCACATGAATATTATCACGTATTATATTCCACATACTAAGAATCTTGCTCTACGATTGGTGATGAAAAATAGTTTCGCCCATCAATCATCATTGATGGGAGAAGAAAAGTTTGTTACACCATGTACACTGTGTACTATCTTGGGTGAAAGTGCGTTGCACTCACTACTATCTTGGTGAAAGTGTGTTGTACTGTGTACTGAATTCTTCAATCTTCAATTGTTCGCACGCAAGTACGCGTGCGCGCGTTAGTGCGCAGAAAGGTAGCGCGCTGGTGCGCAACGTTTACACGCGGATACGCTTAATAGACAATGGTATTTAGTGTCTTTGACTTTTAATCATAAATCTTGTTCATGTGAAGGATTGACGAAATTAAAATAAAAGACTCGATCAATTGCTCAATATTCCAAACTTTTTAGCCCTTTGTGTTTAGTTATAGGTCGTTTGTGATCAAAATAATTTATGTGGAATATAAAGCAAATAATCACCTTTTGGTTTCACTTTCAGGCGATGGCAAACTATCACTTCCTCGGCGATCTGAATGTATACGCTATCTTTCCTCAGCTTCGCTTCGGAAAGATAGCTACATCCAGATCGTCTCGGAAGTGATAGTTTGTCCCATCACCTTCACCAACGGTAATTATTTGCTTACTATCATATGAATATATGAGTTGATATTTGTAGGACTAGGCCCTCTTTTGGCAGACCAAAATCAAACTGAAATTTCTAAGAATTATAAAGCTTCCAAATCCAGGACCAAGGCCAGGCAATTAAGCAGGGCTAATAATAAAAATAGACCAATAATTTGATAAATCTTAATGAAATCTGTCGTTTTCACTTTCAGGGCCTCTTTTATTGATTTAATTTTAGGTCAGAAGAACATTTGTATACATTTATGATATACATGTAATTTGTAAAGACTAATATTGTAAACTAACATTCAGACTTTTGTTCAAAAAATATAATATTATACAAACGTGATTATGTTCCGACAAAAAGAAAACAACATAAAATAAATGGTGCAATTTCTACCAGAGTCAAGACTACCAGAGTTAATTTCTTACCTTGTGACTTTTTGCAATTGAGATCATATCAGATGGGCTAAAAAGTAAGAAATATTAGCACTTTTTTCAGCACCAGACTAGCAATAGTCCGAAAGATTTTGTAGTGTTAATTGCCAATCCGAACCCAGTCAACTATTGAAATCATTTACAGAAAACATGTTTGTTAATTACCTAGTAGTAGTATGTTTGTAAAATTATTTGGTTCATTTTGAGGGGCTTCCAAAAAAAATAATTCAAGCTTTTTCACTAGGTAAATGGTGTTCTTTTTCTATGAAACTATGACACATCATTTACTTTTTTTTAGAAGAATCTTACAAATATCTTACAATGATATTGGTATAATGTCTCAATTATCACTTTTAGATCAATCTTCTGAAGTTAATGGATCAATTTGATTCAACAAGGAGGTGAGTTAGCTCAGTTGGTAGCGCGTTCGGCTCGGACGCCCGTGGCCAAGAGCATGATCATGTCCCTGGACCAGCCCTACTTCCACTGATCTCTAGATGTGCCTTTAAAATAAGTTACGGTTGAATGAGTAAGGGCGGTATGTCTGCTCTGCCACGTTCTGTTGATTTTTATGTTATTCTAGCATATTGACATCGGTGAGTTAGAGCCAATAATGCTAATTACAATGGTAAATGTTGCTGGTCTGTAATCGGGCCCCTGGGCATTGGGATCCCCGGTTTAAACTCAACTATCGGATAAGTCTTTTATCAGGCAATAAATTTGATCGAGCTAACTCCCGTTGTGTGTTACCGCCCTCCCCCATGCTTCAGGCCTATGCAGGAAAAGGATTCACGGAAAACACTCTGTCCCTCGGATAGGATGATAAATGGAGGTCTCGTGTATAAGACAGTCACACCTCATGCACGCTAAGATTAAGAACCTTGACAACTTCTTGAAAAGAGTAGGTTAATCTGGTTGACTAGTTGGCCTGCACATCACAACCACAATAGTACGACAATACTCTTTCAAGAGGACTGTACTGAAATTGGAAGAAGAACCATTATGTCTGTCTTGTTTTTGTTGTGCTTGACTGCTCCTTTTATTTTCTCCTGACTATAGAGATATTATGGGCGGAGAAAGAATTGCTATACAGTGGCTGTGAGGGCAGTGAGGAGAGCATGGATGAATGCAACCAAAGGAAGAAAACAGAAGAAGACACAAATGAGAAGGGTAAGAGAAAAGCCTCTTCATGCAATTCATGTGGGTACCATGAAATTTTCCAAGTGCCACGCAGTTCTAATGAAAAATAACTTTTGTTTGTAATGATGGATGCCAGGTTAGTAAAACTTGATGAAAGTCAAATTTAATGGCCATATTAGGCAATAAGATTTTTGAACTGACAATTACAGAAATAAATATTGTATTCCTCCTTTTCAAGCCTCATCACTCTAATTGCGAGTTTTACCAATAAAGTGAGGACAATTTTGAATAGTAGAAATATTACAAATTAAATTAAATTTAGAGTAACAGTGAAGTTTTGTTTCGGGCCATCAAACTGATAGAGAAAACTAGCAAAAAGGGAAAGTTTTGTGCCCTAGCTTATTCTTTCATAATTACTCTACATGAGCGCAAGATAAAAACAACTTTTCTAGAAAATGTTAATATTTTCAATTTTCCCTTTAGCTCTGGAATATGAGGATCAGTGCTGCAGCTCAGGAGCATGGTCTACACTATGGAACCTTTGTTGGAAATCTTCTCAAGGTATGTCATATATATATTTTTTTAATTCAAAAGGCTACATTGTATTCTAGTCACTATGGTCGAGAAGAGATGTTCTGATCAGGTGCTGTGGTCAGATTTCTGCTTTTCGCACAAATCAGCTGAGGTTCAAAACCTTGGCTGTGGCACGTGATTAAGGGTGGTCCCAGATGTAAATAATCAACATTGATTGGAAACCTCTGTAAAACCAAACCAACCAACCAACCACCAACCAACTAACCTACATGTAAATATGATCATCACTAGATTTAAGGAGATTTTATTATTTTATTTATTTCTTGCATATTTGATTCTCAAAAGAGCACTTTCTCAAAAAGAAATATGCCCAGAAGGCCCCAGAATGTTGAATCTTGGGTAGTTGAGTTGAGTGCGTCCCCCCCAACCCTTACATGTGTGCAAGAAGTATCATGAAAAGAGTCTAAAGAAGTTCAGTTGCATTGTCTTTGAAGCATCAACTAAAATAATTAGTGCAATATGCTCACCAATGCAAAAGGTTAAGAACAAAAATTACTAACACACTCTGGGCTTTGTTGAGAAAAAATTATCTTTCTACCAATTATATGGCTTGAACGTTCTTATGAGGGTTAATAACATACAATATTTAGTTTTCTTTAAAAACAAATTTATTTAACTTGTACATTGTACAGTCCACATCTAAAAATGAGCATGTTTTGACAATTTAATACTTTAAAGGGTACCACCACCCAAAAATAATCATCTTTTTATAGAAAGGTAACATCTTTAGTATTCCATTCCTTCAATAAGTTCACAAAAATATGTTTTCAGAAAAAAATATATAATTGGAAAACGCATCACCATTCTCAGCCATGCGGTCATGCGGTCTGAATGCGCAGACTATTATGCGAGCAGAGCCAGCGGCGCTCTATGCAGAGCAAACGAATCATCCGGGATGCTATTGACGTACGCGTGAATTGCAGTGGCGCACTCGCAAATGCCTGGCCCGTGTGGAACCACGAGATAGCCGTGGTTCCGTAAGTGGTGGAAATTAATTGCTTTGTTTATGAATTACACAACCCTTTGCAAAATGTTGGGTATCTATTTGATATCACAAAACGGTACCAAAACATATAATAATGTGTTGTCCTTTGCCTGGTGGTCCCCTTTAATTAGAATAAAATAAAAGAAAATCTGACTGGATTTCACTTCTTTTCTATTTCCTCAGTATAACATCCGTCTGGACAGAAAGGTTCTCTCCCACCTGGCCATCTATGAGCCAAAGACATTCAAGGTATGTATAAACTTAATAATAAACGTCAATTTTTAAATTCATTCAGAGCATTATTACCTCTTCTTCAGCCGAGCTGCCATGATGGAGCGCTCAAGCATTTTAAGAAATAACTTTTTGTCAGGTACCCATTTACTACACCTGGCTTGAGAGCAGCAAAAGTGGAAAAAGCATCTTGCTGAAGGAAAGGTGCCATGGTTGGGAATTGAACCCACGACCAAAGTATTGAAAGACTCGGACCTGAACCAATATACTCTGATGCTCCCACTTATTCAGCACCATGGATTTGTTAAAGCCTACAGGTGGTACATGGCTCATTAGAAATTTGTTGAAAATAGTTCAGTAAACAAAATATATATATTTATCCATCCCAGCCACTTTGTGACGTTGTATCACATAGCTTCTCAATACTTGGAACTGAAAGTTTAACTTTTGTCTAATCTCTACCCCCCTCTCTCTCTCACTTTCTCTCTCTTACTAGTGCTTGGCGGAGCTTGCCCGTAGCAAGCAACGTGAGGGATTGATGGCTGCTCTAGAACGGAAGCCAGAGGGCGTGCTTCAACGAGCCACAACACAGGATGATCTGCTGGCAGAGAGCATCAGGAAACTCAGGATTGGTTCACACCCATCCACATCATAGGACAATTAATTTATGTGTGAACACCCCTGGTCCACAATGAGACTTTGAATACACAGATGTCAGGATGGGTTCACACCCATCAACATCATAGGACAGTTTAACTGTATGTGAACAAGCCTGGTCAACGACGAGACTTTGAACAAGATCGCAGGATGGGATCACACTCATCCACATCACAAGACAGTTTTATCATGTGTGAAACTTCCTACTCAGTGATGAGGCTTTGAGTACAAAGATCTCAGGATGGGTTCACAATCATCGACATCTTCTGCATTACCACAAGATATTATATTTACATGTAAACAATCCTTGGCATTCTTATGCAGACGTGTGAGCAGAGCTCAGGATAGATGAACAAACCCCTGGGAGGCATTAATTTTTCATATCTTAGTATCACATCACTAAATGGCATTGAGTTGTAATATGTATCATGTGTTAATGGTAGGAGAGGGTTAACAATGTCTGTTAAAACATCACGAGACATCAAGCATATCAACTATCCAGGCCAACTAATCCTAGATATTGGGATTTTGTTTTAAACTTCATTACCGTTTATCAATTAGAATGCCAAATGACTAAATTGATTCTAACAATTTGCAACCCAGACTTCTTGAGACAAATTTGAATTTAAGTGTGTTTATATAAATGATCATTTTAAAAATAAATATGAAAACACTCTTTGACAAATTAATTAAATCTTGGAATGCTTTCAAGCCCAAATGGGCCTGTCCAAAGTTATTTAGTATCTGTTGTATACTCATGCAAATCTTGCATGATGGTAAATGATCT
Source organism: Echinarachnius parma (assembly GCA_037951105.1). Taxonomy (NCBI): domain Eukaryota; kingdom Metazoa; phylum Echinodermata; class Echinoidea; order Clypeasteroida; family Echinarachniidae; genus Echinarachnius; species Echinarachnius parma. The sequence continues at coordinate 93,493 of JBAMJV010005295.1, read as the reverse complement.
GTCTAATGCCCATCAGCCAAGTCCTTGAGATGTTGAATTAGGTTGGTTCTATACTTCTATGCATGGTTGTATGTGACTAGCTTTTGAAAAATCACTCTTATTGGCAATTCATTCATTGCTTTTAAAGTGAAAAATATGTACCGTTATTTGTTTTCACACATCAGCAAAAACTGGGTCGACCATTGCTGTACCCAATATTGTCATTTTTTAATGTTTGTACAAAATGAATATAAAAATATCAATGTTCATGTTTGCTGACAAAAGCCAGATTACTCCAGTCACATAATGAATATTACAAATTTGTATTTGTTATTATCTCAGTTGTATGCATGAGTGGACCGCTTAGACCAATACATGTACATGTTTCATAATTATGTTTTTGCACGAAAGCTCTCAATTTATGCGACTTTTTTTGGAAGTAATTTGTGATAGTGATGGATACCATCACACTGATGCTGGCTGACATTCAAGCATAACGATATCATCGGGTGAGAAAGAGAAGGGCATTAAGTCACGTTTTCGTACTTCAGAGATAATCATGTTGAGAGCCATGTAGAAACAAAGTGTAGTAGCTCTCTTATATTTTAAGATTATTCTCCAAATTCAATATAATTATCATCTGAAAATATGGAATGACCAAAGAGGAGGCTCCAACCTACAACACCCCACTTAACCCCCTTGTCACTCTAACCCGACAATATGTTGACATCAATTGGCTGGCTCTTGGGGGAGGTATCAGTGTGAAAATAATGGATATTATTTATTGTAATGTCTGGATTGACTGGTTGTTGTTTAAAAGATAATTTGTATGATATATACAAATCTCTAAATAAATAACAAACTGAAAACAAATGTATGATTTAAGTTATGATTTATTTGTATTTACAACTGTTTACAAAGCATCAGACAATATTTAGGCTTTTATTGATTTTGGATATTCACCTTCTTAATATTGCAAGATAATATTACCGAGTACTGGCAATGTTTTAACTTGCAGACAGTTATGCCAAGGGTAGTTAATTAGTTATTCTGGAGCCTGTTGCATACAGAGTTGTGATTACGTGCAACTCAGCACAAATATATTTCCATGTCATTTTAAATATCTAATACAAAATGTAAATGGCTTTAATGGGATTTACTTTATAAGTTGGAACCTTTTTATAATGAGAAATTTACTATAATGAGCTGTGTTATAACGAGGTAATTTCATAGGTCCGGGTTCTATGTTTTGTATTATTTTAAAGCCCTGATACAAGTTATCTGATATAAACTATAAAGAAGTCAATTCAATGGATCTAAATATGCCCGTTATGAGGATTCACTGTATACCAGTACTCAGAATATCATTAAAGATATGTGCATTGGAATTCAGAATATGTCGTGGTTAGTGCATCAAAAATATTTAAAACATTGACACATCCACATCACTACACATCAGTTGTAAACTTTAATAATTGAACAGTGCCTGTTAAATTTATTGATTGCCTGTTGATGAATTTTGTTCCGAGTCCAGTGCTCTTATTTGTATCACTAAACAGACAGACAGACATTGACAGCATTTTCGTACAGAAATGGTTTCCCTAAAAAATGACAATATTCAAGTTCACCAGTTGCTCTGTTTACCATATAATTAATAGAAAGTATACCAGGACCCGTATTTATAAAAGGCTGCAAAGTCTAGTTGACATGAGAGTGGGATTTTTTGCAGCCAATGTCAGGCCTAGTCCACTTGTAAGCTAGCCACTTATACATGAAGACATAGAATTATATTTAAAATAGAAAACATTAATTTGTTAAGAAATGTAATTAAAAAAATTAAGAAGACAAGTAACATTGGAAAGTGGAAAAAAAAACTGGTAAGTGCTTATCCGCTAAACAAAAAGGCAAATGTAGTAAAATTTGAGTCAAATGGGCTTTCACACCTAGCTGACTCCATCTGACTTAAAGTAATATTAGACAATATGCTATCTAGAGTACAGAAGCTATGACGTCATAAAAATCTATTTTTAATTCATGAACCATAGCAATATAACACTGAATTGCCTATTGGAATCAAATTCATTTGGATGGTCATATCTCAGCCAATACTTTAACATATTTGATTGATTTTTGGTATTTGGACATTTTTTTTATGCTCTTTCGGAAAATGAAGTTCAAATAAGAAAATTCTAAAAATAGATTTGTTGATGACGTCACACTTCACCACTCTATTACAGTACATGAAGCTTCTGAGAATCTTACAGGGGTCTAGTAACTTTGTTGACATCTGCAAAAACTGACAAAGGGTTGATAAAATGTGTATTTCTGTGATCTGATGTGTCCACTGAGTGATGCGTGAAAATTCCATGGTAAGTGCATGTCGTATGACCGAGTAATGAGTGAAAATGCAAAGTGATATCTGAAAACTGAACATTTCAATCATAAATATCTTTATAACGAAAGAGAAATTGGATTACTAAAACCTGTTCCTATTGGTAAAATACATAAGAGAGAACCACTAGTCCTAAGTAAGCTTTGTGCATTTGTACAATGTTACTAGATCCCTTTCATACTTACCCTAATTCATTCATTTTGCAGAAAGTTCTGCTCTGAAAATAGGCATTTGTTTGTCATGCATGTAAAATGGAATTCTTCATAAATAAATAAAAAAAGACAAATCCATGATTATAATACTTCTAACCCTTCCTCCTAAAATATAACCCCAAATAAAGAGAGATACACGAGTACGTATAAGTATAGTTCCTGTCGGTCAACACATGAAATATATTGAAGGGATTTATAATAAAATTGTAACCAATTAACTTACTTAACTTCTGAAGATGCCTTTACATTGAAGATGTTAATTGGTACTTTATAAACATATAATCTTTATATCTATATACATTATACAAGAAAATATAATACGTTTTTCAAAAGGGCAAAATGTTTTGAGATTGCAGAGATGTCTAGGATCTTGTAGTGGAGTTAGACATAGGCCTCACTCCAGCAGTGGGTGACGAAAGTGCCATTAACTATATGTTTGCCTGTAATATGAACTCCTTTGTGCCATGGTCGTTCTGTTTGTTGATTTGACTGTGCAAAATAGCAATTATGAATGCATTATTGTACATCAAGCAGCATTTAGCTGTGTAAATGAGCTTACATGTTGAATTGGACCTAATTGGAATAGCAGTCAGTGGGGTAGAACAATTATATTGATAGAAGTTTACACAATCAAACATTTGTGCCAATTGGCATATTTGGCATGCCGGAATAAGTGGAGATTGATGCACAGTTAGTGTTGAGAACCACCTACCTAGAGTTCTATGTGACATATTAAAGCAATCTTCACAGAAGTGTCAAAAACTCCACCTGTACCCCTCCCTCATACCACAAATTGAAATAGTAGAGAAAAAACTACTCTTCCACATTTCTGACATCTCTCTGCATTTTGCCTTCTAAATTTTTTCAGAAGCAGCTGATGATATTCTGGTGAAATGAAACATTGTCCAATCTGCCATTAAAGTTTCATGAAACCAAGCAATAGTGAATAACACTGCTACTACACTCATGATTAACACTGAACTCGTTGGGTGATTTCAAGTATGGTGTTTAAGGCCGGTGTTAGTGTTTATTACACACAAACACCACTTTGATAAACACTAACACCAGCCCTAAACACCATACTTGAAATCACCCATTGTTTCATGTGAGGAACCAGGTGAACCATATAGCAATGATAGTTTTATGAGATAACGGATCAATCACCAAGAAGTTTCAATATGATTTTAAGTTCATCATCATCTACATCATATCAACCATTTAATAGGCTTAACAATATTTACTTATCGATACATTCTCTCTGGTCATACAAGTTAAAGTTCCTGGCAGATATAAACGGGTTACAATTCCTAGCATGAAACAGATATGAATGGAACAGTTCACAAAGATGATATCCCATCATACACCATGACCACCAGAATAGAGATGATATCACACCATACTCCATAAACACCAGAATAGCATCAGCTATTAAAGATCTTACTACCTAAAGCTAAAGCTCCGCTACATATGACCGAAGAATCATCACTATTGATCCGTGTTGACTATGCTGCGTAATACATATTTGACAGTCCAGGCAAAAGCAGCGAAACCAACAATCACGAGCACGTTAGCCATCGTGCTTCCCACAATTCCTGGCGGTTGGTCCGCCTGCGCATTGAAGTTATTTGTCCTCTGTCTGTGGTTGCTGTGTTCGGGGGAAGATGATCGACTGGAATCCGACTGCTTCTTCATTTCTTCGTCCTGCTTTAGTTTCTTCTTGATTTCCTAAAGAATACGGAACAAAAACATGAACATTAAAATCACATTTGATTGTGTAATTACAAAGAATAAAACAGGTTATTGCTGTGTTCTAGGGAAGATGATCTACTGGCATCCGATTGCCTCTTCCATTTCTCCTTCCTGAAGCACTTCAGTTCTTCATTGATTTCCCGCAAAACATGAACATTCAATGAAAAAAAGAATGATTTACAATGTAATAATTATATTTATTTTTGATAGAATCCTGTTGCCTTTTCAACTCTTCTTCTTGCTTCAATGTGTCTTTATCTCCTAATAATATGTAAGAGAAAGTAGTTAACTGTGATGCTACTTTCCCAAACTGATTAAATGTAAATATATATATTTCAATAATAAAGGAGAATTTTGAATGTCTAACAAATAAAAGGCAAACAATAAGGTACAAGAGAACCACTGATGTGGATAAAGTTATTGGCCCGTATTCACAAAGGAGGTTTGTACAAACCATGGTTCAAACCGAGGTTTACATCTATGGAATGCCAATTGTAAACTGATGGAGAGAGAATGTGTACCATCAACATTGTTAACAAGTAAGGAATTTACATTCTCTCTCCATCAGTTTACAATTGGCATTCCATAGATGTAAACCTCAGTTTGAACCATGGTTTGTACAAACCTCCTTTGTGAATACGGGCCATTTATTCCCTAATTATTAATTCATATCCATTACATTATGAAATATGTTAGCAAAGGTAAAACTGACACTGCACTCTTGAGAAACCTACTAGTGTCATGACATATAGTAAAAGGTACAAAATGTTGTAATGACTTCCACTAGTTGTACAGCATATAAATGATTTATAGTCTTTATTAAATAGCTGGTAAATTGCCACTTGGTCTACAACCATTTGGTCTATTCCCATTTGGTCTACTAGAAAATCATGAATCTGGCGGCTGAATTATGATTATGATTATGGATTATGATTAGGGTTAGGGTTGTGGATTAGGGTTAGGGTAAGGGTTAGGGTTAGGGTTAGGGTTTTGGAGGCATCAGGTAGTAGACCAAATGGGAAGTAGACCAACTGAGATTAGACCATGTGAACATAAACCAAATAGCTAAGTTGCATATCTGTTGTTAACAAATGTACATTTATTACCTCTGCAGTCTCCGAGAAAAGCTCCATAAATGTTGAGTTCTTAATGTTGTATGATCCACTGTCATGTGCAAACTGCCTTTTCTGAAAAACAGCAATAAAAAACACATTTGAAAACCCAGACATGTAGAAGTAGATATAATTTTAAAGGGACATTTTCCCCAACATATAACACAGTAACACACCTTTGATTATATTCTCTAAACATTAAAACACAATTTCATGCAAATATGGCCAACATTGGCCTTTTGAGCAAGGGATGAGCATCATTCAAAGTCACTCGCTGTACGGGATAATCCTATTCATCGCGAACACCAAGGAGGCTGCCATTGATGTTTATGAAACTCGGATCGCTCTAAAGTGTGACGTCAAACCCGAACTACTCTTTTTGTTGGCTCACGTTTTGCATTGTGTTTGTGCACAAACCCCGCGAGCTGCGAGAGCTAACAAAAAGAGGCGGAGCTTGTTTGTTCGGGTTTGACGTAGCATTTCGGCGCAAACAATTCAAAATCTGGGTTTCAAACAATATAATGACAATATGGCAGTCTTCATGCTATACGTGATGAATGGGAATAGCCCATACAGCGAGTGACTTTGAATGATGCCCCTCCTTTGTTCAGAGGGCAAACATTGGACATATTTGCATGACATTATGTAGAGAAATTAATCAAAGGTAAATAGATCATGGGGAAAATTTCCCTTTAATGTGAAAATAACAACTGATATCCAATTTTTGTAAATTCGTTACCATTTCACAGCTTTAAATTCTGCAGCAGTTTTCTGGCCACTCCATCAGATAGCAGTTTGGATATTTTCAATTTCTACTGGAATTAGCAATATATCAAGATTAGCATTTTGTTTTCCTTGTTCTAAACTTTAAAGGGATGTTCGTATGCACATGAACCATCAAAAGCACTAAAGGATTTAAATCTTGGAGCTTCTATAGCATATGTGTTTGTACATATAGCAGATCTACAGATAAGATTAATAGTTGTCTCTTAAAGATCTGCACGTTATGAGGTGCACTCTGCATTACCTTGGTATCAAATAATCCTGGCAGCCACTAAGATGCACACAACAGTATGTACACACATTTCATTCTTACATGATTCACATATACACCAGGATAGAGAGCAGCAAGTGAGGGCATAGTATCTTGCTCACGGACACATACAATGTATGTTGGGTTGGGCATCAATCCAAGACATTTGCTTGAAATACCAAGGCCTGAACCAATTTACCACGATAAGGGGGACATGCATATCTCAAAATAAGCACTGGCCCGCTGGACAGAGGCCATGGACAGAGGCCACCAAAAATTAGCTTATCTACCAATTTGAGTAATTTTACTTGCCCAACTGGGCAACCAAGACCGACATATTTTCTCATGTTTGTTGTTGTTTTGTGCTTGTTTCAGGCAAGCAAACTTTGCCAAATCTCTATTTTGCATTAATTTCTACCATTAGCCAAGGCTATGCGATATAGAACGCACTACATCACTCGTCTCCATTCTACCCCATGGCGAGTTCTTCTCTACTGTGTATCGAGCTGTACAGTGCACAGTCTGTGGTTTCTTGGGATTCAAAATGGCAGCTCTTTCACATACTAACTTGCTATTTCAAGCTAAAAGAATACCAAAGAAGTACTGGCACATTCTTGTTATAAACAAGTTGTACTTTGAATCAGGCTTTTGGTAGTGGGCCTTGGAACTGGACGATTGAACCATCACTCATGGTAATGAATAGCCGTGATATTACACTTTGGTACTCTATACAGTGCGTATAAAAAAAAAAACGTTACACTTTTGAAAAATATGTCAAAATTACATTTCAAAATATTTAGAAGATTTTTTCATGTCGATAGATGCCCAATATACTATAGACGGATTTCTGAAAAAGAGCTCTCTATAAGGCCCTAGAAGCATTTTTTAGTAAAAGTTGGGAACCGAGCTATTTTACATAATGTTGGGGTGCTGAATCCGATTAGCCCTGTTCCCAAGCAAAATTCCGAGTTTTTGACCATCTAATTTGCATAAACAAAATGGCCGCCAAAATTGCACTATTTTGACTTCATAAAAACATGTTTCTTTAATAACTCTAAAACTAGGTGAGTATTTTGGAGTAAAAGTTGAGAACCAAGCTATTTCACATAATGTTGGGGTGCTAAATCCGATTAGCCCGGTTCCCAAGCAAAGTTCCGAGTTTTTGACCATCTAATTTGCATAAACAAAATGGCCGCCAAAATTACACTAATTTGACTTCATAATAACATGTTTCTTTAATAACTCTAAAACTAGGTGAGTATTTCAGGGTAAAAGTTGGGAACCAAGCTATTTCACATAATGTTGGGGTGCTGAATCCGATTAGCCCGGTTCCCAAGCGGAATTTTGAGGTTTTGACCACCTAATTTGCATAAACAAAATGGCCGCCAAGTTAACACTCATTGACATACTATAATCTAGTTTCGTGAATAACTTCGTTACTAGACAAGCTATTCTAACAAATGAAATGTCCATATCTATGTTATTTCTTGCAAGAAACATGATTAAAACATTTTCAACGTATTTAATGGTATATAAGATGCTCCAAAATATGCAAATTAGTGGCCGCCATTTTAGATAAAATTAAGATAAAAAGATATATCTTTTCTGCAACGTATTATAGCTAGTATACCAAGTGGACGAAGCTCTATTCTGCAAACTCATGGAACTGAAGTGGTCTGTCAAAGAATACAAGAAGAAATTGATCCCTCGCCTTGATGGACTTCATACATCAATGAACTTCATTAAGACTATTGGAGATCACATGGCCGGATCTGGTTTAGCTGAAGTGTGGCTGGAGTGTGGCCTGCTACGAGAGGGTACTGTGCAGCTAGTCTTGTCAGGAAAAGCCTTTCAAGCATTGCAAGCTCTCTGGCAGCTATTGCTGCCAGAATTGCTCTCTTTTGCAGCAGAATCAGACAGCTCATACCATGACCAGCTGTCTGCCAACCCTGAAAGGATCGCGGAACTGATGGTTTGTCTGAAACAAGAGCAGTTTCATAAACTGCTTACTGACTTCACTAGGAGTAAAGCTGATGATGTTCTAGTGGAACTACATGGAAATGGTATCGGTACTACTCCAATTCACACGAGCACAGTGTGAAGGCATCTGGGAACTCCATCGGCATTTCTTCACATCGATATTGCCCTACTTCATACGGTATGACCACCTAAACTATGCCATATGGGGTCACGTGTACGTAGCTGAGATGCAGATGTACAACCACCATCCTGGCAGTAATCGATTTCACAATGAAGCTAAGAAAGCAAGGCAAACGCGAGACAACGATGATGAAATGGCATTGGTAACTGCTTTCAAGGGATTCAACATGTCCTTGCAAAATCTGGTGACAAGAGACTTAGCAACAGAGGATATCAACAAGTTTTTACTCCATGCAAAGGAACTTGGACAAGCAAAGTTGAATGCATTCATAGAAGAGAGAATGCTTGTACTGGACGAATATGACCAAGTTGACAAACCAGATGTTCAAATCCATGCACCTCTTAAAGGGCATCAAGCGTGGGGATTCTACACAGCGGGTCGCCATTTTGAACTGGGCCAGTTTGCGCGCACCGCATGACACTGAGCTAACGTGCATCACGCACCGTGCGCAACGTGTACTTAAGATGGCGCCGCGCATCTGATTTGACGAATCTGAAGTACCTTTAACAAAAGTAATGTCAAGACTTTTGCATCATTGTATAAAGTGGCGAAAGGCGACAAAGACAAGGACAATATCAATCTTGAAGGCAGACAGAAATGCGCTCCAACGCCTTGTAAGTGCTAACGAGGCAGGTCGGCCTGTTGATTTGACAGCTGTCCTAAGGCATGAGCTCCCTCCGGTTCCTATATCACTTGCCAAACAAGTCACTTCTTGCAGATGAGCTTACCAAAGATGTTACCTGTCCAGAATCTCTTGATCTTCAAGACTCTTCATCTTGCCTAATCATTGATGGACAGGCATTAGTTGTAGCTCTTGGAAAGCCTAACAGTGCAGTGACATTTGGGGACTTTGCTGATACATATGTGTGAGCAGTACTGAAGGCAGGTTCCCACTTCCAGCGCAAGGTATTGTGTTTGATAGATACAGAGACAAAACAATCAAGGGTGCCAAAAGACAAGACGTACCAAAGTAGCTCAACCAATCAGATGTGTTATTGAAGGTCGTGATGTGCCCCTTCCAAAGAAGTGGACTGACTTTTTGGCTCTTCACGACAACAAGGCCGATCTCGCACAGTTCTTATCAGAGGAGCTTTGCTCCCAGGCTCCCAATGATAAAGAGATTGTTGTTGCTGGGGGATTAAGAGAGGAACGTGAAGCTAGGTCATCAAAGACAACCACTGGCTTGACTCAACTCATAGCCAAACATGCACGAAGAAGCTCACACTAGGATGGTGTTACATGCTGTGCGCTGCCAAGTTGATTCAGTTGTTGTTGCATCAAGGGACATTGATGTTATTGTGCTTATGGTGTCTTTCTTCCCACATGTAATGTTCAACACCTATAGATTTTGTCTGGGACAGCAAAGAGGTGGACATACATACCAATCGATGCCGTTTCCAACAACCTACCACAAGATTCAGCAGCAAATCTGTTATCATTTCATGCCCTAACTGGATGTGATACCACCTCTTTCTTCGTTAATCACAGCAAAAAGTCATCATGGAAGGTGTTCCAAAAGCACCATCATTTGCTCCAAGGCCTAGGAATCTCTGGACTAACATATGAGACCATTCTACCATTTGTCTGCCGAATATATGGTATCCACAACACAGACTCTGTTGATGCAGCAAGACATGTACAGAATCAATGTTTCCAACAAGTGATGCACTTCGCTTCAATCTGATGAGGGTCGTACACTACAAAACAATGGTCTAGGCATGTTCTGACCATCAAATCTTGGCAAAGTAAATTAACTTGTCATGCAGTATTGCCGTTTGATAATGATCTGCATAATTATCTACAGTATGTATGTAAACTAACAAAGTTATCACTATTTGTTTGCGTTATTTCTCTGTAATGGCGGCTACTAAGTTACATACTACCAAATAAGGTATATAGACTTTGAAAGCGATTGATTTGCTCAGATGGTTGTAGAGTTATTAAAGAGACATGTTTTTAGTCAAATTAAATAGTGTATTCGTGGCGGCCATTTTGTATATGCAAATTAGATGGTCAAAAACTCAGAATTTCGCTTGGAAACAGGGCTAGTCAAATTCAGCACCCCAAAATGATGTGAAATAGCTTGAAAGTGAATGATTTGCTTACCTGGTTGGAGAGTTATTAAAGAAACATGTTTTTATGAAGTCAAATTAGTGTCACTATGGCGGCCATTTTGTATATGCAAATTAGATGGTCAAAAACTCAGAATTTCGCTTGGGAACTGGGCTATTCGGATTCAGCACCCCAAAATTATGTGAAATAGCTTGAAAGTGAATGATTTGCTCACCTGGTTAGATAGTTATTGAAGAAACATGTTTTTAAGAAATCAAAATAGTGTCATTTTGGCGGCCATTTTGTTTATGCAAATTAGATGGTCAAAAACACAGAATTTCGCTTGGGAAGATGGCTAATCGGATTCAGCACCCCCAAATTATGTGAAATAGCTTGAAAGGGAATGATTTGCTCACCTGGTTGGAGCGTTATTAAAGAAACATGTTTTTATGAAGTCAAAATAATGTCATTTTGGCGGCCATTTTGTTTATGCAAATTAGACGGTCAAAAACACAGAATTTCGCTTGGGAAGAGGGATAATCGGATTCAGCACCCCAAAATTATGTGTAATAGCTTGAAAGGGAATGATTTGCTCACCTGGTTGGAGCGTTATTAAAGAAACATGTTTTTATGAAGTCAAAATAGTGTCATTTTGGCGGCCATTTTGTTTATGCAAATTAGATGGTCAAAAACTCAGAATTTCGCTTGGGAACAGGGTTAATCGGAATCAGCACCCCAAAATTATGTGAAATAGCTTAGTTCCCAACTTTTACCCCAAAATGCTCCTAACATGCACATTTTCCAGAAATCCCACTAGACTAATAGTCTCATCTATCAAGTGCCACTAACAAAACAAATTTCCGTTCACGCTTGGGCGAACACTGACTGTTTTGGTCCAGAGTGTGAAAGAGACTATTGGGCATCTATCAACATGAAAAAATCTTCTATACATTTTGAAATGTAATTGTGACAAAAGTGTAATGTTTTTTTTTTTATACGCATGGTATTCATGTAATTGTTTGGTGTCTTTATAATTACTTACAACAAAGTCTGTTGTCTCTATGCTGCCCCACGTTGGGTTCTTTTCCACCATGAAGCTAAGGAGTCCGGTCAGGATGGTAGAAACCGACCATGCAGGATTCCATGTGTCTGGGTGAAAGTCACTGATTGACAAGCATAACCTGGAGGAAAATTGATAGCAAAAGAAATCATGAGTACATGGTACTCAAAACAGAACCAATTATGCACATTAATGCATCATGTATGCAAGAAACCACAGCAAAATATTCATCCAATATTCCAAAGTGATTGTCACCTCTTTTTAAACTGATTTCTTTTTTACACTGTATTCATCAAGAACACAATTAATACTGATAGAAGAAAAGGATGAATTCATAGAATAGACTATAAAGTACCCTGTAGGATAGTTGCTGTAGTCTAGCACTGCTAGTGATAATGATAATGATTTCCACTAATATGATTGATTACCATCTCTAAGCGCCTTACATTATTAATAAAAACCAAACTTGAAAGAAAACTCGATGACTAAGCCCAATATTTAGAAGATTTGCTCACCTTGTGTTGGTCTTGAATCTGCCATTAGGTGTGATCATGTAGATACTCGGTGGTTTGAAGGGAAACTCTCTGGGAAACACAAGCTTTCCATGGTAATAACCCCCTTCATAGGGTGTATCCTTTGGCCCTCTCACTACATAGTGCCTGAGAGAAAATGAAAAGTAAGGAAAAACATCTTCATGACATTTATGCAAATAATAAATGCAGTTGCCATTTAAAGCATTCATGAGAATAATTAATTTACGAAATGCTGAAGTAATATCAGTAGAGTGTAACAAATAAAAAAAAAAAAAAATAAAAAAAAAAATCAATTTTTTTGGGGGTTGCATATAAATAGCATTGTTTATATTTTAACTCTACGAGAATTAATAGACTCCCTTTGACATTTGGAAAGGCGGGTTGGGGGGGGGGGGGGGGGTGGGGATTGTCTGAGCCCTGGTGTATTTATTTCACTGTGTTACTCCTCAGGGTAATCCTTACCCAAGGCTCGACACTCGCACTGGCCCGCTGGCCCGGGGCCAGTGAAATTGCACTTGGGGCCAGCAAAATGTATAAAAGTCATATTTTGGTGGCCCGATTGGGCAAGCAGATTTTCAACCCGACATTGACAAAATGAACAAATCTTGTTTTCTTTTATGTCGTGCTTCATCTGTAATCACAGGTTTGATTAGGAAAGAGTGATATTTTGAATAGTAAAAAGCTTACTCATGAAATACAATTTTGGGGCCAGTAAATTTTCTTTCGGGCCACCAGAACAGGGGAAGAAACTATTTCACTGGCCCGACCGGGCCACTGACTAAAAAGGTGAGTGTGGAGCCCTGCCTTACCATTCCAGGATATTTGATGGCAATGGTTCAGCTGTGACGTATGGAACCGGATCATTTCTGAGTCGCATGTAGTCTTGCTTCAGCCTCGCTGATGCCGTGGTATTCACTCGTTTACTGCTCATGATGATACAGTTGCTGGAGTGACTTTCACAGAATAGTGTTCAAAGTATTGGAGACAAACTGCATGAAGTGCATGTGTACTCTCTGTACTCAACAGCTGGAGAACTCTGTGCTTCAGTCTTTAGATCATCTTGCTCCTACTTGAAGATACTCTGTTTCATGTCTTTCTCTTTCAAGGGTATGATATTTAGACTTGATTCATATAATCTGCATTTTCCAAACAATAGATGACTAATCAATGAAGAAGAAGAAAGGCGATGCTCTGGACTTCAATCAATCGCTCCAATGTCATGTTCTCCACTCTCAAAAAGTCTCCTGTGAAGCAAGAAAAAAGTTGGTCATATTTTCAAAAGTAGCAAGATAATTTTTAATGTCATATATTTATGAAAGAAATTATTATTTACCAGCTAGTTTGAGAAGACTAGATCTTGAAATGACCTTTTTGCTTCATTATTTTAAAATTTGTCAATCATGAAAAAATAAAAGATCATTTTGAGACATTTTGATACATTTTAATATAAGGAGCACATGAGATTTTAAAAAGAAAAGAAAAAAAATCAATAGATTGGCGTAAATAAATCAACATGAACGTCCTAAAACACAAAACAACTATTCTCTACTTCGTGGTCTGAATAAATAGACACAATCAAACAAAGCGATTCAATTTCAGTCATAAAACTCATATTAATTTATTTTATTCAGATTTCAGTTTCATTTCACAGGCTAAACTCCCTGACTGGCCCTAGATAGACAAATCTAGCGTTTTCATGGCCTCTTAAACATTCAACTGACATATTTGAGAAAGGCGGACAGTCACATATAAATGTAAAAGAGCTTAAGAGGCCATGAAAACGCTAGATTTGTCGATCTAGACTGGCCTAACCAGGCGCCGTGCGAAGCGCACGGCTAGTGCTGTAACTGACCTTGTTGATCGGATCGTTTGATCGGATCGGCAAAAATCGATCGATGAAAATCGGATCGAAAAAAATCGGATCGGATCGGTAAAAAAAAGACAAAAAAAAAAAATATTGTTTTTTTTCCTTTGGAAAATGATCCCAAAAAACATATTTTGGGAATATAAATGAATACCAAAGCAACATATATCCATATGAATAAGCCCAAGGTAATCTTGTATGGGTATGTAGAGGCACTGATTTTCCGTTTTAAAAAAAGGCCTTTTCCGTTTCAGAAAATCTGGAATTCCGTTTTTACCTGCCTGAAAAACGGAAATTCCGTTTTGCCATAGACTTTGTACATGTAAAAAACTGCAAATTCCGTTTACATAGAACTCCATACAAAATTTAATGAGTAGGGTAAAATCATGATTTTCACCCACAAATCATCAAAATTTGGGGGGGACTGTGTCATGCCTGATATCAGGAAGGACTTACCACAGGCCAGAGAGTAAATATCTTTAAAATTCATTTAATAATGATTAATGCTGAGTTGGTTTGGTCGATCACACCGGTTCCCCACCGTCACCATCGGGTTCCGGTTTCGTTTTCTTTGGAACGGGGTCCGAAAAAGAAAGAGGAAAAAAAAAAAAAAAAAAAAAAAAAAAAAAACGATTTTCAAATGGTCAATTCCGCGATTTTCCGCGATTTTCCGCGATCGCGGAAAATCAGTGCCCCTAGGTATGCTTTCATTTCAAACTGATTACCTCTTCTTTTACAAAATTACTCGCGGCGATTCTGAGCTTAGTCCCCTGTGATTAATTTGGCGTAACATTTCAGAATCGCAGCGAGTAATTTTGTAAAAGGAGAGGTAATCAGTTTGAGGGGATTTGGGGGGGGGGGGGAGGGGTTCAACCCCCCCCCCCCCCCCCCCCTTTGACCAAATAATGACTGTTTTGGGGGTTTGAACCCCTTCTTTACAAATTACAATTTGTAGCAGGCCACTCCCCCCCCCCCCCCCCCCCTGCTTACATAAATTTGTCAGACGACATTCCCCCACCCCCCCCCCCCCCTGAAAAAATCCTGGGTACGCCACTGGTCTGACCACCATCATTCAGGTTTGTGTCATTTCAAGTTTCGATTACACACAAATTAATACAATCCGAAGGTGAACTATTCCAAGGCTTCGATGGTTACTCTTGAGCGAACTGAGTACACAAGATATGACGTCATACAATTTTTTTTTTTTTTTTTCAAATTTGAACTTCATTTACCGAAAGAGCATACAAAATAATGTCCAAATACCCAAAATCAATTAAATATGTTAAGAATTGGCTGAGATATGCCTAATCGCATGATTTTTTTTGTCAATGGGAAATCAGTGCTTCCAACGCACACTTTCGGCAAAACCGGGGGGGCTTTGCCTTTGGACGAATGTTCGCGTTCCAGTCAACGCGACGCGACGCGACGCCCCCAACGCACCCTTTCGGCAAAACCGGGGGGGCTTTGGACGAATGGTCGCGTTCCAGTCAACGCGACGCGGCGCTACCCACCCTTTCGGCATAAGCCGAATGAACATGTTTTCCCAGCTGGCGATCGTGTAATCAACAAATGGGTAAATTTCAGGTACCTGGGACTCGCCAAAAAAATTATCGCGAGTCTCGGGTAGTAAATACTCCCGAAATCAACAACACTATAACTGATCATAATGCATTACATGTCATTGTCAACACTCGACATTTATTGAACAGTCAACAGCACCCACCGCCCTGGACCATTTACACGCCATTCTCACGATTTCCTGGTCGCGCACAGTACATAGACAACACATGTGCTGGCGTGTCCAAGAAATACGCGCTACCCTGCATTGTCAATGCATTACCCGCAACACACAACAGTATACTGTGCGTCTATTCTATCACGATTCACGTCAATCACGCACAACCGACAAGGTCAGTCAAAGCTTACAAAAACTCTCTCCCAAACGGCATCGAATGAATTTCAAAAACATTCACCACATCCACATCATTTATTGAATTACATAGATTACTAAAATTATATTTTCATTGTATTTGTTTAATTGTAAGTTGACAAAACATACCTTTATTTTCAGATTACCACAGACGTCCAGTTCAAAAAATACATGTAACATCGCCACCACACCAGTAGAACTGACTGAAGTAAGCAATATTTATAAAGTCCATCGAGTCGAGTATGTCAATTTGGCTCATATAAGTTGAAAGTATATCATTATTTTATTTATGACAAAAGAAGTTCGCGTTTAATAATTTCTCCCAAAAATCATCCTTTTCAGTATTTGACAAAGTAACTTATATTTTATAAATAATATTAAATACTTAAAAGCTAAGTATAATAATTGGTATAATTCAAATTGGCATGCTATTGTAAATAGTAGCTTGTTTCAAGTATGTATACATTACAGTACATATACACATGCGCGCACACACCGTGGCTAATGCATGTACGTAGCGTACGTGTCACTTAATAACGTTACCGAATTCCGATACGGAGCAGGAGTAGGAGGCCAAGTTGCTTGTTGATTCTGTTAAAAAGTAGTTAAAAAGTAGGTAAGAACTTGACCAGATCTAACCGGTTGTTCTCAAGAATGCAGATAATTACCAACATTCTTAGCTGTGGATGTCACTACTCTTGTCTTGAAATGATTGACGTGATCGTGGGCTGAGTGAGTTCACTTTTCAGTTTTCTTTTCTGTTTTTTATTGTTTATTTTTTTCTCTCCTTGCATAAGTTGGTATATTATTGAGTTAAAATAAGAGTTGGGGAACATATAGATAGTGGAATTGATGTGGTTGTTGGATCAATGCAGAATGGCTATTTACAGTTTTAGTATAATTACTAATATGTTACTGTTAAATATTTAAAATAATTAAAATTGTAAAATTGTGATAATGATGACGTCACTGATAATGACACTGTAATACCTATCGGTGAGTGGTGACGGCACTTGTCAGATGATGGAAATCAAATGGTCTACAACTTTACATAACAAAGGGGATTGTGAATTAATTTGTGTTCATAAGCTTCACATTTATTATCTTGTATCACAAATATAAAGAACGAGATACACATCGCATTGGCTTGCCCAGTTTGTTATTTTGTTTTTGTACCTCGGTGCATCTATTCTACTAGATCGATAACTGTAATCAACGCCTGTGTTAGCTGTGCTCTGCACGGCGCCTGGTTAGGTTACTAGATCGACAAATCTAGCGCTTTAATGGCCTCTTTGACATATTACTGAAATATTTTACTGTCGGCATAATGCAGACAGTAAAATATTTCAGTAATGTCAAAGCCAAAGGGGCCATGATACTAGCGCTAGATTTGTTGATCTACTACTCTAGTACTATTCTACATGTTATGCAAGTTGAAGATATTGTAGTCTGTAGATCAACAAATCTATTGTTTTCAAATCATAGCATATTTTACATTTAATTGCAGTCTTTTTATTGTTGACAGTAAAAGACATATTCTGATGTATACAGTGCACTTTTTTGTTTACTATTATTTAACTACAGTACAGGCACCAAAATTCAAGATGCGACGCAGTGTCCAATGGTACGTTCTTCGTCTCCTGATCTGCATTCCTCTCCTCTCTATGTTTGCAGTTGTCATCATGATGTTGACCTGCGATCTGGACTCTCGACCCAACCCAAAATGTCCAAGAGATGCTGATGGTCATCGGGATAACCTGATAAGGACTTCTGGTGGGCAAGACATCGCCAAAGCGGCCAAACCCTTTTCAGCTTTTCTGGTTATTCTTGTGATGTCTGGACCAAAGCTTCAAGCTGGTCGCCAGGTTTTAAGAGACACCTGGCTCACATTGCGCACAAGTGATATTCTTGTAAGATTTGTGATTGGCACAGCTGATCTACCCGAGGAACATCTTGAGATTCTCAAGAAAGAACAAGAGCGGTATGGTGATCTTCTCTTCTTGCCAAATTTAAAAGATGGATTCTATGCACTGACGGAAAAATTAATTGACATGCTTGTATGGCTCGATAGCAATGTGCAATACAGTTTTCTGCTGAAAGTCGATGATGATTCTTTCGTACGACTTGATGCAATAATGACAGAACTTCAGCAGAAAAACCGAGAGCGATTCTTCTGGGGTTTCTTCGATGGGCGTGCCCGTGTTCACAAAGCTGGGAAGTATGCGGAAAAAGACTGGGTGTTGTGCGACCGCTACCTCCCATATGCCAAAGGTGGGGGATATATTCTGTCATCTGACTTGGTTCATTTTGTGAGCATGAATGCCAAATATTTAAAGAAGTACAATGGTGAAGATGTATCGCTTGGTTCGTGGCTAGCAGCAGTAGAAGTTGACCGAGTTCATGAGCCACGCTTTGACACGGAATACTTGTCGCGTGGTTGTTCCAATAGCTATCTTATAACACACAAACAGAGTCCTGAAGACATGGCAAAGAAATGGAAACTTTACAAACAGACTGGTCATATATGTGAGAGAGAGATTCAATTAAGGCCATCATACATCTATGACTGGAAGAAGCCGCCAACAGAATGCTGTAAACGAGAGAATGGCATACCTTGACAAAGCGGCAAAGCCAAACTAACTTATTCTTAGAACTACTTGTCTGTTAGAGCAAACAAGATATGAAATTTGAAGTTGAAACTTGCCCAAACAGTAAAATTGAAACAATGTGAAACAAGAGAACATATGATGGTCATAATCTGTCCTTTTTATTAATGAAATGCAATGAAATGAAATGTATCAATTGATATAACTTGGGCTCATGTGTTAATTGGTTGCAAAGTCTTATAAAATGTAATCATTTATATTGTTTTACCTCTCTGTTGTAATATTTTGGACAAGGTGGACTAATATCTTTAAATTGTGAAAGTCTTTGTCTTTTTCCCGTCCATTTTTCTCTTGCAGTTGAATAGAAATTGAATTTGCCCAATCGGGCAAGCAAACTTGACCATGTATACATGAAACATTATTTGCCAGACATCAATCTTTACTTGCCCCGGGCAAATGGAAAAGTGCTAGTGTTGAGCCCTGTCTTCCATAAGGGTATTCACTGAACCAGACCTGATTCAATATTGCGTAGCTGTATTGTTGGAATAGTGAACTATCAAAATGGCATGCACACTATAATTTAAAGTACAGGATTTGTATTGTACTTTCGTCGTGAACAACGTACACAACATTCACATACTCCAGCGATAGCAATGTCCATCATTCTTCACGAACCTTACATAAATGCATGGAAAGCCACTCAAAATAAAAGGCAGTGGAGACCGAGCACTGGACCATTTACATGCGGGGATTGTGGAGAATTAGATGTGGACTATGATATCTAGTGGTATGAGGAAATCCAGGGTTCATTTCCCGGACTGGCCCCCACATGTCTGATCACACCATATCATGTCTCCACTGCCTTAACTAGTAGCTTTAGGTCTTGTCCATAATGAATGAGGATTGAGTAGCCAGTAGGTGAATGTTGTGGAGGTGGTTCATGACACTTTGCCTACAAAGCTGTGATCAGAACCATTCCTCAATCCTTCAATGCTTTGAAGACCAACATTTGGGAGTTGAACCCCCATTAAGGTGCTATTTGAATTGCTACTTTAAAAAAAAAAAAACATAATGCAGGGCTCGACACTCACACTGGCCCAGGGCCAGTGAAATTGAACTTTGGGCCAGCAAAAATGTATAAAAGTAATATTTTGGTGGCCCGATCGGGCAAGCAGATTTTCAACCTGACATTGACAAAATAAGAACAATCTTGTTTTCTTCTATTTCATGCTTCGTCTATAATCAAAGGGAATAAGAAAGAGTGATATATTGAATAGTAAAATGTTTACTCATTAAATAACATTGTTGGGGCCAGTAATTTTTCTTTCAGGCCACCAGAATAGGGGAATAAGTTATTTTACTGGCCCGATCAGGCCACTGAGAAAAAAGTTGAGTGTGGAGCCCTGCATAATGTATCCAGTAAAAAAGGTGTTGAAAGGATTCAAATGTTTGAAAACAATGTATTTTCCTTGAATATTGAAGGGAAGAAGTGCTATTAATTATTGTTATAACAAATCAAAATCGTCTTCAATGGGTTAAAGGGGTAGTACAGTTTTAGTAAGGATGAGTTTTTGTAACCAAAACCTGCACAATAACATTACAAACTAATAGTTATAACTCCACCATGCTCGAAAGGTATAGAAAATTACAAACGACTAAGTAAAAAGCCTGTTATCATTCAAAAATAGCCATTCAAATACAAGAGGGCGCTCTCTAAAAAAGCATTGGTTCAAAAGAGGGCTGAAAGAGCTGCATGACTATTTTATGTTTTATAGATTCAAACCTATTGATTTCTATTTACATATTTAAAAAATAAATAAAAAGTATATATATTTTTGGATAATTTCATTTGAAAGCCAAATAGCAGTTTTGGAAATCTGTCAAAGACCATCTATATCACCAAAAGGGTATTTAATCCTGATGTATTGAAAACAAACATTTCTTGTAAAGAAAATAATGAATTAATAGAGAACTATGGATTATTATGTAAACAATTTATATTATTATATTCACATTGTTGACAATGGAAGTGTCAACTGTTTTATTTGAGAGGTCTCCCCACACTGTTATTTAGCTTTTCAAAAATAAAACTTTGGTCAGTAACAGTAATTTGATAGTCATTCCAAAATGCACATTTAGGCCTTACTGATCATATGAGTTTATTTTAAGACATTCTTACACATTCCTCAAAATAGTACATAATGCATATTGTACTTAATTTTTGTATTACAATGTTCAAGTATTTTATTGTCATTACTTTTTACTGAGGTATCATGTTGATGTATTTTGTTATAATTATATTTCTTGTGAGAAAATAAATAGAAATAAGCAACATTCATATATATCCTAAAAATGAATCTGTTAGTGTTTTGGTTTTTATAATGTTTGTGTCGCTTTGTACTTGTTTGAGTTAACATACCATCATAGGCGTACACAGGGGGGTTCAAACCCTCCCCCCCCCCCCCCCTTTGACCAAAAAATGGCTGTTTTGGGGGATTTGAACCCCCCCCCCCCTTTCCAAATTTTAGCCGGTCTCGAAACCACTCGAGTCACACGTAACATTTTTGGATGGACCGTGGTCTCGGTCTCAAAAATTTTGATGGTACTTGGTCTCAGCTTTGAACATTTTACAAAATAACCCCCCCCCCCCCCCCCCTTGAAAAAATCCTGGGTACGCCACTGCATACCATCATGATTGGGTGGTCATAATAAGCTCTATGGGGGATGTATGAACTTGTATTCATTGTTGTGTGATAATAATAGTGTATTATTTTGTTGACTTGTTGATGTTTATTTGATTGTGAACAAATATAATGATTGTGTATGTGTACTTAAGCATGGAATCTTAAAAAGCATTTTGCCCATTTGACCCACATGATACAGAAACTCTAGTAGAAGAACACGTGGTTCTATCACTTCAATATATGTCTCATGAATTTCAACAACTTTTGTATTTCATCATGTGAGGTAGGGAGGGAGCTTGGGGCTGCCTGCAGCCCTCAAAAGTGTTGAAAACTGCAAAATTATGAGATAAAGGCAACTCACTTTTATTGTAATGCACCACCTAAAATGTACAAAATCATCTACTTTGGGTGGTAAAATTATTGTTTTTCTCAGTTGGTTAAGAGTTAATTTTGAAGACCCAGATGAAAATATTTGAGGTGGGGGTGGCCTGTATTGTCACCCCCCCCCCCCCCCCCCCCCCCAATTTTGGAGTTTAAAATATAAAAATAACATTAAAATGAAGGGATATTGCCCCTTTCATTCATTATGTGAAAGTTGATACAATAGTGCTAAACTGCCCAAATCCAAAATCTTCTGGGGCTGCGCCCCCTGGACCCCATTAAGGTCATTTGACCCGGTCCCCTATAGAGTACCGCAGTGTGACGTCAGAGCTATTCATTGCCATGAGTGATGGTTCTAAACAATGTCAGGCAAGTCATGAATTGGTGATCTAGCGGTTGCTAAGAAGGCAATCGTCCGGCTCCGACCCACTACTTAATGCCAGTATGAAATGAAAAGTTGTTTAGAACCATTACTATGCCATCACAAAAGCATGTGACGTCACTACTTCGGTACTCTATAGACATGTTATAGTTTTATTCAGGACTGCTCGCTTTGCCCACTAAAATGGAGGTTACTATATCTAACTACTAACTATTTAATAGCTAATAATTTTTCCTAATTGAATCTGGACAACATCCTTAGTTCTTGATATCAAAAATCCAAAAGCTTCCGGGGGTTCCGCCCCCTGGACCCCCATTCTGATTCCCAAGTGGGTATCCCTTGACTGATTCCATTCAGGGTTCCATCAGGGTGCTTGCAATTAATAATCTTCAAACATTTATAAACAGCTCAATCCAAAAAACTTGTTTTTGCCCCCTACCCCCCCCCCCCCCCCCCCTTCATAAAATCCTGGCACGCTGATTGGTTGGTCGCTTTGTTCCTTAACCGAAGATGGTCGAAATTATGCATCCCCTAATGGCGAGAAGAAATCGACGCCTATATGGCGCCAACTGTTGGCAAGTATCATTTTCATCAATTATGATCATGTAATCCTCATCATCGTTACACAGAACACCGACATCTCTTTGACATCTTCATATGGGGATCATCTTCTGGGTTCTCCCACGAAAAAAATTGACAAAAACAATACAACACATAGGTACAATATAGAAAATAAATATACATAGAATGTGGCCCTAATCAATGTGTAGAGTGCCCGGTGCCCGACTCCAAACCACGCCACGGATCACCAGGCTCCAAAATATCATATTTATTCATGGTGGTGAAATATTGGGAAGTCAAAATATACCCTGCATTCCCTCTGCATGTAAATCTGATCATGGTGATCAATTTTGTTGAGGAATTGAAAATGTTATTTCGGTTTACAATGCCTTCAAAATATGAGTATTATGATAACCTTACATTTAACATCCTATACAGGGTGGCCCAACAAAAACGGAACGGGGCACTTCCCAAAATATAGTAACAAAATGATTATGTCCATCGGATAGGGTGTCTTTTTTCCAATGAAAAACGATACCAAGAACAGTCATTTTGGTCGTGTAGTTTTTGTTTTATGGCGCTGTGAGTGTCAGGTCCCCAATTTTGTCAATTTATACCAAGTCAGTGTCTGATAAATCGCACTTACTGCCCGTCATAGCATCGAACAACGAGCAATACGCGCGCCATTGTTAATGTGCATTCAGCTGTGTGCCGAGAGAATGAGCATAGTTTTTCGTATGAAGGGCAGTAAGTCCGATGTATCAGGCACTGACTTTGTCAAATTTGACAAAAATGGGAACCTGACATGGTGTCACTAACAGCGCCCTAAAACAAAGACTACACGACCAAAATGATTGTTCTTGGTATCGTATTTCATTGTAAAAGACACCCTATCTGATGATGGACATAATCATTTTGTTCCTTTATTTTCGGAAGTGCCCCGTTCCGTTTTTTTTGGGGGGCCACCCTGTAAATCTGAACTTTAATTGCGATGTAAGGTAAATGATTCAACATGATGTTAAACTGTAGCCCTTCAATCACTTATTGGTATCTATTCAATCGATCGCTAACTTTGTTGAACCGAAATGACAGATCGTTCAATTCCTTGCATAAATGGTGATGCTCAATACTCCCGTATACTTGTGACATACTTTTGTTTCATTTGTAAAAGATGTCTTTATATAAATATGTATCGTTCTGTTTTCATATATCTGTTTCTGTAGTCCCAATTGATGACTGAGGATTAATTTTCAATCGTTTGTTAACTTGTATTTTGTAGTTATAGTGTAGTCTTCATCATCTTTATTGCTAGTCTTTATCTAACGGCTATGATGTATTGTGCCGGTAATCACAGAAATAAAACATATTGCTGTATTATTTCCCGTATAGGAAATATTTTCTTCGTTAGGAGAAAGAGATGTCAAATATAGCTTCCATAGATTCCGATTTTCGCCGAAATTAAATACATATACTGTATATCTCCTGTATATGCCTACATAATTTATATGTATACTTCAACAATTTCGTTCATGTTTTGTTATGATAACTATTTTTTTAATGTCATTTCACTGAGACAAAGCTCTTGGGGTCTGTAAACAGTGAAGCAAGAAAACATGTGTTCGGATTTTGATAAGAACTTTTATCAAGTTGACCGCAAGATAAAGCAGCTTCCCTAGGCTATACCATAATTGACCTTTCTGGCCTACAACATGACACGGTGCATGTATACTACATGTCTAGACGGAAATTGCCGCGTTGGTAACTTTCGGATCTCCTCACTGTATAACGACTTGGCAGTGATGGTATCACCATTTACATACCAGTACCAGTTCATCGCGGCATATCTTCTAAAACTTTCAAAAAACATTTGTATGACTGTAAAAACGAAATATTCTGCCGGTTAGACGCATATTTGACATTTTTATTCTGTTTGAAATAGTGAACATGCTCTTTAACGGTAACTATTCGAGGGATGTTTGAGAGAGAACACCCTCGCATCTTCGTAAACTTTCTCCACATGCTCAACCCTGCAGGGGGTGTTGCTTCATCTGTTGGATGCGGCTGGTATCAAACGTGAAAGTCGAGTCTTCAAGCTTTCGGAGATTGGTCATAGATTCTAAGTAAGTTTTTCATGATTTTCTATGCCTATGCCATTCATTCTTTTATAAGTATATATAATTGAAGTTAGGGTAGATAACTGCTCAGATAAACATATAATGGTACAGGAATTATAATGTTATGGAGGGAGCTGGTATATACCTCTATGGTAATGCACTCTTCTCAACACGCGCAACGCTGTGTTCACTCCATGGTACACTAACAATACATCCTACTCTGCATTATCGTTCGTGCTTGCATGCCACGTATGCAGGATGGTAGTAAATCACAAATTATGTGTCAGGATTTAGTCTCAAACTTGAGTAAAAGATGATCAAAATTGACTAAGGTCCAACTTAGCACCTTAGTTTGTACATTGATTGTTGACAACCTGCAGTATATATTATAATAACTACCTACTACATTTGTAAGATAGGTGAATATAATATACACATTGTGTTTGCATGTGCACTCATTTGTGATGACTGTAACATCACAGTTAAAACTGTTATAGATATTTTATGTTTCTGTCACTGCATCCTTATCCAGATTTATCCCCTACCATGAGTAACAATGTGTATAACCATATGGTAGTATCAAACCACAATTATTATAGCCTAGCACCAACAACACCAGCAATAACCTGATCACCCTCACTATAGCACTATCATAACTAGATCGACAAATCTATCGCTTTCATGGCCTTTTTGACATTATTATTGTTATTTTCACTGTCGGCATTCTATGCCGACAGTGAAAATAACAATAATAATGTCAAAAAGGCCATGAAAGCGATAGATTTGTCGATCTATATCATAACCAGCACCCACAACAACCTTCCACCCATACCATTAACATTACCACCCCACGCACACCAACCTTACCACCCCCACATCAATAACATTACCACCCCACCCACAACATCCTTAACACCTCCAAGGCCACAATCAACAACATAACCACCCCCACCAGCAACAAACTTACCACCATCACCAGCACCAACTTTACCACCCCACCATTAACAACATTAATTAATACCTCCAGCAGCAACAACATTACCACCCACCAGCAACAACCTTACCACCCCCACCATCAACAACCGTACCACCACACCAGCAACAACTTTACCACCCAGCTCAACAATCTTACCACCCCCTGCAACAAAATTACCACACCCACCATCAACATCACCACCCCACCAGCAACAATGTTACCACCCCAGTGCCCCACAAGCAGCATCGTCACCTCCTCCACCATCAACAACATCACCATCTACTATCAACAACCTTACCACCATAACCAGCATTAACATTACCACCCCCACCAGCAACAGTAGGCTATATTACTATTCACATCAGCAACAACATTACCACCTCCAAGTTGCCACCTCCATCAGCAACAACTGATACAGCTACTATGACTACTTCTACACTGACTACTACTCTACTGTCTTCTACCACCACTATCTCCACCACTATCACCAATAATAATACTACCACTGCCATTGTTATACCACCTTTACCACCACTACGACAACAACTAATAAGCTTACTATTGGTACCTATACTATTATTACTGTTCTACTACTTCTACTGCCATGACTACTACCAATACCACTGTCACTACTATTACTTCTACCACCACTACTATTAGCACTGCTATAGCCTACTACCACCAGTCCGCCACCACTACTACCACCACCACTACTACCACCACCACCACCACCACTACCATATACTCCCACCTCTAGCACCATCACTACCATGCACCACCACCACTGCTAGCACCACTACAACTACGAACTACTTTACCACCACAACCACCAAGAGGGGGCAATTGTATGAAATATGAATGACAGTTTTAGGTATTTTTCAATGGGGGGAGGGGGTGCAAGATTTCCTAAGGGATGGCTGCTAGCCCTCTTTAGTCTTTACTAACATTAAAGGAGCAAATAGGGGGTTTACAACATGTAGAATCCTCTTCTGCTCCTTGAATGCCCCCTATATTCATCTGGGCTGAGCCACAGAGTTTAACCCATACAGGATCCGAAAATACTCAGGCTGTGGTCTATGGTAAATGCATGTTATATCAAAATTAAATATTCTCTTGAACTGGTTAATCTGCATTGGATAATTTATCAATTTGCATTGTTGATTTTCATTTGCAGATTGACACCTTCATCCCTCATCATGGCACGGAAAGTGAGGTCCCAGTCGGTGATCCTTCTCCTCATCGTCCCTCTCCTCTCCTTCATTGGAGTCGTCATGTACATGTCCAAGTGCAGCCCTGGCCCGGCCCCTGAGTGCCCGCCTCAGGACAACACTCGTAGCGAGGGGCTGAAATCAGTCAAACGTGACCACACGGCATTCCTCGTTGTGCTGATCATGTCAGGTCCCAAGCTGGATGCGCGACGCTACACGATCCGCGAGACCTGGATGACCAAGCGCAACAAGGACATCATCCTCAAGTTTGTGATTGGGACGTACGGGCTGTCTGGGGAGGAGAAGAAGAACCTGGAGAAGGAGAGTGCTCAGCATCATGATCTGCTTCTGCTGGCCTCCGTCCAGGAGAACATCAAGTCTAACACTCAGAAGCTCATTGACTCCTTCGTCTGGGTTGACCGCCATGTGGACACCAAGTAAGTATTAATTACCCCTCTGAAAACCGTACCATTGGATGGGTAGGCCTATGTTGGGACTTCTGCTTCATGGCAACTTGCTGCATCATTGGCTCTATATGACGCTCAGCGAAATGTAGCTTGCCCCCTCAACAATACAAACAAATCTATGTCAAAGACAGGATATATTACTTACTTACTTCGCATGTTAATGCCACCTTTTCATTGTGAAAATATGAAGAAAAAAATCCCCTGTAATCTAGTTAGTCTTGTGAGTCACAGTGAGAGTAATCCATTATTTGTCTATTTTCCCTTCATCAGGTTTGTTTTAAAGGTTGATGATGACTCCCTGGTTAGACTAGACGCCCTCACACGAGAGCTGCGTAACAAGAACCATGAAAAGCTCTACTGGGGCTTCTTTGACGGACGTCAACATGCCCACACGAGGGGAAAGTACGCTGAAAACGACTGGGTGCTGTGCGATAACTACATCCCCTTCGCAATCGGTGGTGGTTACGTCCTCTCCAGTGACCTCATCCATTTCATCGCCCTGAACTCCAAGATGTTAAAGAAGTATAATGCAGAGGATATCTCTCTCGGATCGTGGATGGCCGCACTCGATGTCGATCGCGAACATGATCCTCGTTTCGATACCGAGTACAAGTCGCGAGGTTGTCGTAATGTGTACCTTATCTCGCACAAACAGACGAACCAAGAGCTTAAAGAGAAATGGAGCCACTTGCAGAAGAATGGGAAGATGTGTGCGAGGGAGGAGCAACTGAGGCAGTCCTATGTGTACAACTGGAACAAGCCTCCTTCAGAGTGTTGTGAGAGGGTACAAGGAGTCCCTTGATATGGCCTCTTGGTTCTTTCCAAATAGTACTACCTTTATTATCAGAAAGTTTGTTTTAACCCCCTCCTTTTATTTTCTATAAACTCCTGTTGGACAATTTTGGTTAATTGCCCTGTTGACTGGAGACAAAAGGCCTGTCAAATTGATATTTGTAAGTGAAAAAAAGTAATTGAATGAAAGCAAGACGGGTGTTGGTAGGCAAAATCCCCTCCCGCATCCCCTGCTCACTGAATGTTTGTTGAGAAGAGAAGTTTCATTCATTCAAACATAATCAAATTCACTCTTGCAGTCATTAAATGCCCCTCATCTCAGTATCATGCTGTTGGGTTGCGAATTAGGCTTTCTAGCTCTTATGATTATCACAATTAGACTCTCTGATAAAATCAAACTTAAGAAACTTTTCTTTGAACCCTGTCAGTATCACACCATGAAAAGGGAATTGATTTATTTCACATCCTTAGTGCTGTGAGAGGGTGCAGGGTCTCCGTTCATATTACGTTCGTTTCTAAATTTCTAAATTTCTAAATTGTAGTTTGCTGTATAGAATATGATTAAATGCACCTCGTACTGTCTAAATGTACCAAGTAATATTCAGCAATATTTAGCCAACAAAATCATTTAGAAAATGAAAAATTTGTAGCTGGAAAAAACATAGATTTGTTGAAGGGGTATTTGATTAATACAAGCAATATATCCACTTTCTTTTACAGTTATACTACAAGCTCTCGTCATGTTTTGACCAATGCCAAATCTCAAACTCAAATATCTTGCCACTGAACGAAATGATCTCGCTTACCGTATTTGCCGGTGTGTAAACCGCACCCCCATTAAAAAAAAATTAAAAATAAAAAAAAAATTAAAAAGTGTGGTTAATACACTATAAACCGCACCCGTGTATTAATCGCACCCCCATTTTAAAAAAAAGGTGCGGTTAATACACCAGCAAATACGGTAATCTTTTAAGAAAACTAAAGATTTGTAACCGGAGAAAACATAGATTTGTTGACGGGATATTTGACTGATACAAGCAATACAGTGAAACCTCTTTATAACGAGCACCTCAGTTCCATTGAATTTACCTTGTTATATCAGATATCTTGTATCAGGGCTTACAAATAATAAAATACATAGAACCTGGACCTGTGAAATAGCCTCACTATATCAGGTAGCTCGTTATAACAGAGCTCCTTATAAAGAGGTTCCACCTGTACCTATATCCGCATTCTTTTACAGTTATACTGCTAGCTGTTGTCAGGTTTTGACAAATGCCAAGTCCTCAAATATCTTTCCACGCACTGAACAAAATTATCTCAGTTCCCATGAGATTATAATACGCTCTCAGATATATAATTTAGTTTTTAGGAACACATGTTCATATATTTGTATGGATATGGGGTAATAGAAATATCGTCATCTCTTGTTGTAATTATTCAATTGTAAAGTCAAATCTTATACAGGGAAACCCCGTTATAACGAGGTAGTCGGGACTATCAAATTTACCTCGTTATAAGCGGTACCTCGTTATAAACGGCCGAATTAATAACAAACATCTAAATGAACGTATGAATCAGGACCAAAGGATTCTCCTCGTTATAAACGGTACCTCGTTATAACGGGGTTTCCCTGTACAATGGAGAACTCTGGTGTAACAGAACCCTCTTATAACAAGGTAATTTTGCAGGTCCCAGCTCTCTATATTATTTTGTTTCTTGGTTCCTAATTGATAAGGTCATGTTCACGGTACCATGGACCTCGTTATAAAGAGTTTCCACTGTACGCCTTTATGTCACCCACATGCTCTTTTATATATATTTACTCTCACTTTAGGTTTATATATGTGACCCAGGTGAACTGTTTATCGGTATGTTGCATCTATTTTGGGCTTCAGCAACTTCCTTTCTCACCTGCGTGTCTATGTACTAAGTGTGAAACAAGTTTGATAAGAGAATACTGATGTCCTCTCCTGATAATGTAGTGTTAGGAAGTTGAGAAAGTGAATGGGAAGAGAAATAGTGTAGAGAGTTATGCCCAGCGCAGACAGAGCCGACTCAACTGGTTGTCATTCCGATCGGCTCAGTTTTCAGTGCCTCGCGACACACATTTTGCCAGTCAAGAGACAGTCAGATGCCAGTTGGGGCCGATTCAACACAATAAATCTGCTCCGACCGACCGGGCCCGACTCTAGCCTGATTAAAACCAGTCGGATCGGGTTGAGTCGGCTCTGTCTGCACCGGGCTTTACTGGTATTTTATGTACAGTCAAACCTGTGACCACCCAACGGAGACAAGAAAAGTGGCCTCAGCAGACAGGTGACCTTTATCAACAAGTTCAAGAAACAAAATGTTCCTCTGAAGGGGATTAATAATTACTTTTGATGGCCACTGTGGGCAGGTTTGCTGCTATACAGGTGGCCACCAAGGCAGGTTTGCTGCTATACAGGTGGCCACCAAGGCAGGTTTGCTGCTATACAGGTGGCCACCAAGGCAGGTTTGCTGCTATACAGTTGGCCACCAAGGCAGGTTTGCTGCTATACAGGTGGCCACCAAGGCAGGTTTGCTGCTATACAGGTGGCCACCAAGGCAGGTTTGCTGCTATACAGGTGGCCACCAAGGCAGGTTTGCTGCTATACAGTTGGCCACCAAGGCAGGTTTGCTGCTATACATGTGGCCACCAAGGCAGGTTTGCTGCTATACAGGTGGCCACCAAGGCAGGTTTGCTGCTATACAGTTGGCCACCAAGGCAGGTTTGCTGCTATACATGTGGCCACCAAGGCAGGTTTGCTGCTATACAGGTGGCCACCAAGGCAGGTTTGCTGCTATACAGGTGGCCACCAAGGCAGGTTTGCTGCTATACAGGTGGCCACCAAGGCAGGTTTGCTGCTATACATGTGGCCACCAAGGCAGGTTTGCTGCTATACAGGTGGCCACCAAGGCAGGTTTGCTGCTATACAGGTGGCCACCAAGGCAGGTTTGCTGCTATACAGGTGGCCACCAAGGCAGGTTTGCTGCTATACAGGTGGCCACCAAGGCAGGTTTCACTATTGTGATTTGCCAATAATAATTATTGCAAGGGGATTAAGATGTAGACAGGAAGTTAACTACGGTAAGTGTTTGGGGATTTGTGATATTCAAGATACTAGTATCCATTCTAGATCAATCGTTTTCAGGAACTTCTTTAGGGGAGTGGGAAGATAAGCATAGAACTGGGGAATTTCTCAAGACACTGGTACCCAAAGAGTAATACGAGTCAGAATGCCAGATGCCGCAAGATGATTAAGATGTTGACAAGAAGCTCAGTAGATGTTAGGAGATGAAATAAGCTTTAAAATATTTTAAATTTAAGTATTTTAAGTAGTAATCAGAGGGAATTTTGAAAAAAGAAAAGAACAACAAAATTGATGTACAAACGTAGCTATTACCATTGGTAGATTCTGATTATTCAGATGTAGCTAGATATGTTTTCGGTTCATTGATTAAAGGGGTAGTTTAGTTTTGGTAGAGAGGGCGCTGCACATCACAATTTTTTTGTGAGGTAATGAAAAACTGAGTGTCGAATTTGAGAGAACATGCAATTTTAATGGCAGAATAAACTTTATTTGGTCAAAATCGACCCAGAAACGGCTGAAATATCAATAAATATATAGGATCTTATAATTATTTGGGGCCCAAATAATTAGATGATTTTTAGAAAGAAAAAAAAAATGCTTGCACTTTTTCAAAAATTTTCAAAAGCATTTTTTAAATAGTTGTTGATGATCTCGCTATTTAATCATTATATCAATAAAACATCACATGCATAATTTTTAATGAAAAATGGTTGAAACCAATGCCTTTTTAAAAAGCACCCTCTTGTGTTTTAATGGCTCTTTTTGAAAGATAACAGGCTTTTTACTTAGTCCTTTGTAATTTTGTATATCTTTCGAGCATGGTGGAGTTATCACTATTAGTTTATAATTTCACTGTGCAACTTTTGGCTACTAAAGTTCAGCCTTACCAAAACTAAACTACCCCTTTAAGTCATATAATCTACATACTTTTTTTGGAGAAAGTTAATTTTGTTGTGGAGTAGCTAGAATACAATCTTAATCATGTAAGGTGTTTCTTATGAGTCACAATACTTGACTATTTATTCAGTATTTACACAAGTGTGCTTACATAATTTGACTTGCCATTTTTGCTATAAAATGTTAACGGCTTATTTTCAGGGAATGGTTTTGCCAAACGTCCAGCTTCATATTGACAGAATAAAGGATGAAGGACAATATGAATTTCTTTAACTGCAATTTGAATGTCATCATACTTTTAGATCAAATAATTTCACACTGGTGAGTGCAAATATGTGGATATCTGAATAACCAGTTATTATTACTTGGATGAGTAAATTGAGTAAACAAAAGGTGCCTTATATGACAAAAACAAATAAAAAGAAAGTTATTTGAACATGTTGTGAAAATTAGTTTAGATATAGAAATTGTAGACAAAATATTTTGGTTTACTTTGTACTAATAAATGCCTCATATCACACCATCAGTACTCAAAAGAACAATACATGTTTTAAGATAGATTGCTGAGGTCTGAATAACCGTGTATGTTCAATTAAACTATCAATAGATACAATGAACTATAGAATAATGTAGATTGCAAAATTAAATCTGATCTGTTTATTAGTGTTTGTGGACAGAAGTGAGAGATTGAAAACAAAACAATTTTTTTCAATATGCCATGATGGAAATGTCTTTATATTTTCAAATGAATAAGATAATATATCAGATGATTATATTGATTATTCAAATCAAAATCTAATGTCCTTTTTAGTACACTTTACTGAGTACTTTTTTAGGTTTACTACAAATAGTAAGAGTTTAGAAAAGTTAATCAGCTTTACATTTCTTTTCTTTGTTACACTTTCATTAATACAACTTGCCACAAAACCAGATTTCAGGCTTAAAATGATGGTGCTATTCATAATATCATGAGAATGGTTGTTTTTTGTATTTTATTGTGTGATTGCAATGTTTTTACTATTTTGTGTTTAAACGCTGAATAAAGTTTTTAAATATTTTTCAGAATAAAATTCATGTACTCTTATTCCTTGACTATTATTTATGTATGACTGTTGAGTTTATTGATTTTTTAGAAGATGCATACAGTAATTGGTGTAATCAGGGTTGTTAAGAAGAATTCCAGACCAAATTTAAGTATTGAAGTTTCTTAAGAAAAGACAACAAGGAATAAATACTTCTATAGAGTCCTGGCCTTTTATTGCAAAATATGTCAAAAAATATTACAACAGCAAATTATTTGACAATGCTCGATGGATAAAAGAATATTTAGAAGGCAAAATAATTAATTTCAGCTTCACATATAAATAAAATTTCATCATCTTCAACATCACATTACATTTTAGACAATCAAACTATGCCTGGGTTCCCAAGTAAATTGAAATGGTGCTAGATCTTCCTAAACATATTACTGTTGGTAAAAGTAATCATATCGCACGAGCCGTGATGTCATTAGTGTAGAATTGAATTTCATTACTAGTAACTTAAGTTGTCACTTTGAGTCAACTTCATTTCCAATATAAATAATTTTTGTGGAAATTAACATCGTCAAACTTTTGCCATTTCCAAAGACACCAGACACATTTGCATTTGCTTGACTTGGAATATTTCATTTTCAAAATGGATTTAATGCTTTGAATGGGAATACATTTCCAGAAAATGACACTAGCTAAAAGAAAATACTCATAGCACCATTGACATGTGGACACCTTCTTAACCTGTTCACTACGAGATTCTGAAATCCCCATAGACTTTGTACATAGCCCACCCGGTTCCCGTAAGCAACGGGTTAACAAGATAACAAGGTACATTAACAAGCCTGTGTATATAAAGCAGATGTAATAAAAGGTACCAGGACTTAGACAGTGTAACATAATAACAAACTTGCGATCGAACAACAACTTTAGCGATCGTCAAGTTGGCACATGTATAAACCAAAGTTTCTTGATGCTCATCTTATTTTTTTTTGGTATTTGTCTAAAAGTTATGTCCAACAAAGACATATAGTTTTCATGACAAACATTTCATCTTTATATAAAACAAAAGTTTTACTTCTTTGTATGTAAAAATACATAACACGTTTTTATCTCCTTTTTTTGGAATGATGATAATGCTGAAATACTTCTTGATAAAAAGACAAACATTGACAACATGTTGTCCAATTTTTAAAAGCATCAAGTACTTGTCTTCATAAATGATACAAATAGGCAATCAAAAACTTTGTCTTCATTCAAGAAAGAGACAAAATAATCGTGTACACGTACAAAATACATCAGAAACATTTCCATTCTTTACCATCAAATTCATTTGCATAAAACTGTTTTGGTCACTTTGGCAGCTCATAGTACATTTGACAAAAGTAGAATGTTTGGTTCAAATACAAAATTAACTTTCAAAAATCTTTGTCTCAACAACTGCACAAAAAGCTCCAAATTGTTCAGTATTCTTGCTTAACAGTACTTTTGACAAACGTGTATATTAATTAACGGCATAAATATTGAGTATGGCCTATATAATACCTAGACATAATAAGGCCATTTACATGACATTCTACTGTATGTGCCTTTGCAATTGAACTCTTTGTAGCTTCTTTTGGGCAAATTGGATGGAAATATTTCTGGTACTTCATAAATCTTACTCTCTACAGAACTCAAATATTAATCAATCTTATATTCTACTGATATTACGAGCGATTGCTTTTCAACCTTTTTAGATTAAAATGAGACTTGCAGCAAAACATTTATCTAACTCTGCAGTCAGCTTGGATCTCTCTTTTTAAAATCAACAAAATGTCCAAAAAACATCTAAAAGAGAAGTGAGAATAAAGCCAAGTGATGAGAATAATCATGTTAGATAGAGCAATCCTGTTCCATGCGGCATGCGTTTTCTAAAAGTTTGAACTAATTTCATATTTGTATTTCACCAGCATTCTGTTTTACTTTGGCTTTTGTGGTGCTGACTTTATTGATTTATACACTCTTTTACACTTTTTTTATTGAAAATAAGCAAAGAAAAATAGGCTTCGCCGGGAATCGAACCTGAAACCTTCGGATTGCTTGACCGGTGCTCTACCATTGAGCCAGAAGACCCTTGAATGGGGGTCGTTCCCATGAAACCCTTTTCATTGCTTGATTAGTCAGAAACTATATAAACCGGGCACTAACCCAAGGATATTTAATCAACTTTTCTAGGGAAAGGGCACGGAATAACACAAAGTTGTACAGCTTTTTATTAACTTTTTTTTAAATGTTTTTTTTTTATGAAAAAATCCATTTTGTTTCTAATCCAAGCTGACTGCACTTATTAAAACTTGAAAATGAGAAAGTGTTGATGATAATGTGCATACATCAATTACATCTTAAGAATGAATGAGTATTGAACCTTTATCATTGGAATTAAGCTGTTCCCTACTAGATTTTGCAGAGTTTATACAGGGACCACCTGGTTCCCCTACGCATGGGTTAAGTCATATTTTGTTCAATAACTTCAATCAAAGTTCGATTACCAGTATATTGGCTGACTAGAAGTGTGTCAAAAGCCAGAATGAATAGCTTTCAATATATTTTCTTTTTGGAATATCTATTTTTAATGATAAGGGAAAATTTCATACTAATGACAAGATCTTTGGTGTATATAGCATCTCATAGTAGAAAATTCTTCAATATCCAAGAATAAAGGTCCAATGAAATAACATTTTCTTCATTTGAGCAGAAAACGCCATGTAATAACCTATGTTATGAATGCTAAACTACTTAAAGACATTTTTTTTGTGTGTAAATACTGATCAGCACTGACAATTTAAGACATTTCATTCAATTATTGAAGCTTATTACTAGTCTGTCTGTATAATGATCAAATTGAACTTTTATCACTGAAAATCATAATTGGTTTCTATGACAACACAACCAAACACCCAAGATGAGGAAGGAAACGTTGCTTGTTGGTACATCGTCATATTCAATCAACGGACAACCTGTCATGTTAATTTGTGCAGCAGAAAAACAGGAAACAAACTTAGTACAATTTTGAACCGTACACCTTGAAAAAGAGAGCATGAAAGTAATTTATGCTATAAATCTAATATCAACCCACATTATTCACCCACAAAAAAGGTTGAGTTAGAAACTTAGGCATTACTGACATTGTATGCAAGACTTTTGATTGTATACAGTTTTCTTTTTTTTTAATATACCAAGGAAATAAGAAATAAATTGAGATGTTCCTATACCAGCATATTGATACAATTAACATCATACTCACAAAAAGGTATGAATGGTGGACAACAAGGAGAATTATTATGATCAAAGGTAGACAAATACAAACACAAAATGGTAGACGAGGGACTGACAAAGACCAGTCGGTACTTTCTCTGTGCTATTTTATTAGCAGTCAAATACTGTCAGCACAAAACTGATGTTAGGGAACATCTCCCCTACTTAGTGCAAACCACCATATTTCCCTTGAACCTCATCGCAAGTGCCAAGTAAATACTGCACACACAAGAAGCAACCAAGGGCTGAGTTACGATGTCCCCCTCTCCAGACAGATCACATTACTTCCCCTATCGCTCCCCTGACTCACACACGCTCACAGACTGGCTGACCCCTAGGATATTACCCAAACAACTACAGTCAAGCATGTGTATACTGACCATTTAAGGGAAACAAGAAAAATGGCCCTTGTAGACAGGTGACTTCAATAGACGGGTTCTATAACACTTTTGTTCCTATGCAGTGAATCACATTTAGTGGCCACTATAGGCATGTTGGCTGCTTAAACAGGTTTGAGAGTACTTACATCTCTGACCACCTCTCTATAGCAGCCACCTGCCTATAGTAACCGCTGCACACAAAGCCATGTAAAAAGTGTCTGTAGTGGCCACCTGTCTACAGTGGCCACTTTCCTTGCTTCCATTGAGTGGCCAATATACACAGGTTTGAATGTATTTTGATAGCATGCCAACAATGCTTTGACATAAACTTAAGCTGGGTTACAAATTTGCAGATCCCAGATCCCTCAACCCCCAGACACTAGTGTTCCCCTGCTTAAAATGCAGAACTATTTTCTGTAGACTACAGGGACCACCATTGAGACCAGTCTATGTGGACGTGGTGTGGCAAGATTGTTAGAGCGCGTGCCAATCGTGAGGTCCCGAGTTCAAACCCAGAGTATGCCCATTGCGTTTTTCCTTCAGCAAGAGAATGTATCCACATTTGCTGCTCTCCACCCAGGTGTATAATTGGGTACCCGGAAGGATGGAACATAGTTCCTTAGCATTTGTGTGTGCCCACAAGGTTGCCTGGCTGGAATGCTCCCCAGAGAGTGGAAAACGTGCACTTTGTGTGCTGGATTAATAGCAGAATGTATCCGATGACCAGGGTAATATAACAATTGTATAGCACTTAGAGAGGACTATCAATCGTGATAGGCACTATATAAGTCAAGAATATTATTATTATTATTATTATTATATGAATCTTATGAGTGCATCACACCCTTTAATCACATGCAGTAAGTTTGAGTACCCCCCCCCCCCCCCCCATGCCAGATGCTTCCCCGGTTACGCCCCTGACTCACTTTCCTAAGGGAACTCAACAGGAAGGGCATAGCAGTTCACAATGAGATACACCTTCCAGTACTCCCTACCCTTCCTAAAGCTTATTTTGTCAATACTTGTGACTAAAATTGCCAAGTATATATTTCTGGCCAGTTTCCCCGTTTGATTAAATTTATACCAAAAAGCAACATCACTTCGCCGATCCCTTGCACATATCCCTCAGTTGATTTCTTATCCTTCTGATTTGTGACAGGTTTATAATTGCTTCCGACCCTCACGAGCATTGAAAAGGGCTTCAGAGACGAATTACCATCATAGGAGCTTTCTAGCTCAGTTGGTAGAGCAATCAGGAGGTCTCTGGTTTGAATCATGAAGCCTTATTCATTTATAGTATATATTTCTGGTCAGTTTCCCTGCATTAAAAGTATTTATGACTTAAACCCCAATGATCCCCTAAAATGTTAATCACCCCCTCCCCCATGACAGAATCTTGCCCGTTATGCCCGACTCAACACCCTAAAGGGGCCTAAACAATGAGATACACCTCACGCTCAGCTTCAAAAGATTCCTATCCATCTTTTCTAGCCCTCTTCCATAAAACTGATACTGAAATTCCAATCAACAACCCTGTCAAATACATACTTTGTCCAAACAGATTAGTGCTCCTCTTTACCCACCCCCCCCCCCCCACCCCTCGCGCCCCCCTCCTCTTAAAGGACAAGCACTGTAACGTCTGCCATATCCTATGACCTCATGACCTATCTTTAAAATGTTTCTAACATTAAATTTAATTTAAAATTTATGTTTCTTATTTGCCTGTAGTGACCTCTATCCGGCCACTTTGATTTGAAAGTATAAAGATGCAGTTGCATTTAAACGACTTTTGGGCCAAGATTATTGGCCAAGAAACTGGAGATACACATCATGACACGCTACAAAAAGTAAGCACTAAACATCACCAAGGTTGAAATAGATTCCGCTGCACCAATCCCTGGTAGACGATGAATCATTTGAATTAAGGTTGAGGAAAACAGTTAGACGAGAACCCACACAACATTTTATTGGATGACTGACAAAACAATAGCGCCTCTCATCTGGATTTCAACAACCATTTCCGTGCTACCCTGGTTTAATAGACTTCTTTTAAACACTTCAAAATCGATCAGATTTTCACAATATTTTGTGCTCGTTTGTTTTTAAACTGCCATGGCTTGAATATTGCTCTCCACTTATCCCTGGTGTACGAGTAGATAAATGGGTAATAATAATAATAATAATATACTCGATTTATATAGCGCCTAATATGATTGATAATCATCTCTAAGCGCTTTACAATGATAATATTACCCCCGGTCATAGGATACAATGCAAACCTGCACACATTGTGTGCACCATCTCCACTCCCTGGGGAGCATTCCTTCCAAGCGGCTCATGGGCATTGAGAAGATCCTTCACGTATGTGACCTTACACCACAAAACGACCGTTATGTCGCTGTGGTAGTTTCTCTTTTATTAGCTAAAATAGTCAAATTTTGTTCAAAATATGGATTTAGGATTTTGATATTTCCTGAATAAGCATATTTCAATCTAGCTTCTGTAACATTTTGAGAGTTGGAAATCATGTTTAAATAATATTTTTTCATAAAATAAATGTGATCGTATTACAGCACTTATATGGAAACTGATCTTTTAAATGGCCTGTTTCTCCCTTATTTAAAAAAATGCTTCAGCCATATTCCAAATCTTTGGTGTTCATTTTGAGAGGGTTTGCTTAGTCCAAATATGAGGTATGATAT
Organism: Echinarachnius parma; assembly: GCA_037951105.1. Taxonomy (NCBI): domain Eukaryota; kingdom Metazoa; phylum Echinodermata; class Echinoidea; order Clypeasteroida; family Echinarachniidae; genus Echinarachnius; species Echinarachnius parma. The sequence continues at coordinate 53,822 of JBAMJV010005295.1, read as the reverse complement.
ACCATTTTAAAGGTAATGACTTCTATTTTAATGTTTTATGAAAAGCAGCACAATCATTTTCCCCGACTTATTGGTCGTTTTGTGGTGTAAGGTCACATATAGGCTTTCACTTCCTACCGGGTCCCCATTTATACACCTGGGTAGAGAGCAGCAATTGTGGATAAATTGGGCCGTATGCATAAAAACAAGCAATTGCTTATAAGCAAATGCTTTAAGCACAAGCAAGAGCTTGTCAAGCAAAAGATCAAGTTCAAGCAATTGCTTAAATTCGTATGCACAAGCCTTTGCTTGTGCTCAAACCTTTTGCTTGCACTGCCAAGCAATTGCTTACGTGTTGGACAAAGGATCGTTACGGTTGTGCGAACATCGCACTGCAGGGCAACAACGCTTCGTGCCCGACCTGGCAGCAGTATTTTTATTACGCAAATAGGGGGGAAACAGCGCGGAGCATCAGGGGGGTTTCTATGCAGATCGATGGACAAAAATTGCCGTAAAAAGTCTAAAATAACAGGAATTTTATCACAACATAACCTCTGGAATATATGGAGCTTGAAATCATCCTGAAAAGGTACGAAAAATTGATCCTTAAACGCGAATGCCCTGAGTAAGCAAGAGCTCAAGCTGGTCTGGATGTGCTTGAAAAAACGCAAGCAATTGCTTATCAAGACAAGTAAAAGGTTCGTTTTATGCATACGGTTTTAAGCAATTGCTTGTTTGGTAAGCATTTGCTTACGAGCAGTAAGCAATTGCTTGTGCTTGTAAGCAAATGCTTTTGCTTGCAAGCAATTGCTTGTTTTTATGCATACCGATTCAAGCAAAAGGCTAGCACAAGCAATTGCTTGTTTTTATGCATACGGCCCAATGTCTTGCTGAAGGACAAAGGGAGTGGGCAGGGTTCGAACTCGGGATCTCATGACCGGAAAGCGCGCGCTCTACCAATCTTGCCACACCACATCCACTGGTAGAGACAAATAATTGCCTCAATCTATTGCAATGTCCATACACTAAATACATAGGGCACCAGTTACTAGTCAATGGGTTGATAACCACATACTCAAGTACTGAATGATTTCAAGACAATGCATGTACAATAGAGCCCGCATCTAAAATCCGAACAGCTTTTTCCGTACTCCCTCAATTTGTTTTGCTCTAAATATTAAAAAATCTAGGGATGTTTTAACTATTGCCGTAATTTACATGTATTTTTGCAGCAGTTTGAGTAGCCCTTTAGTGTGCTAGAAATCCCAGTCAAACATATCTGAACATTGAGAAACTGCCTTGCCTAAGAGAAAAAGAGAACTGCTTACTGCTCTAAAACCACAAATCTCTCAATCCAACGGCAACAATACTTTTTTTCATGATAATCTGGAACATGAGCCTTTAAATACAAAGAAACACAGGACTGAGATGAGTAAGCAGCAGAACTCACAAATCAACAGTGCCAACATTCAGGAAACGGGGTGTAATCTTTCCCCCCAGCGACAACTCGCACTTGGACGTTACCCACGGTCATGTGACCGCGAGACAAAAGAGCAAGGAATTTCCTTAGCAACAGTCGTAAATCCCTTACCTCTGCACCGATGACGTAACAAACCCATTTGAGACTTCATGCAAGTCCAACAGGTTCCCACAGGCAATGGATTTATGCCAGATTTGTTGTGAAAATAAATATTGGGAGTGTGGCATATAATATGGTGTGACGTGAGGGCTAGGGATTTGATGCAGCCACGAATTTCATGAATTTTGTTTTCAAGAACAATACTTTGTTCTGGCTCCTAGAGATAACATTAAAAGTTAAAGGGTACAACCACCCAAAATAATATTCTGAAAATAAAAGGTAGCATTCCACCAAAATGTTCAGAAAAATATGTTTTCAGTATAACACATATAATTGGAAAACGCATCACCATACTACAACATTTGTTCATGGGTCTGCATACAAAGACTACCTTTTGTCTAGGCAGAATGCATCTTAGTGTCTCCAAACGTACGCGTGAATATAATTGGCGCACTCCCAAACGTTTAGCGCATACGGAACCACGAGGCCATAATGGTTCCATAAGTGGTGGTAATTAATTTAATTTTTTTATGAATTACACAACCCTTTGCAAAGTGTTAGGCATCTATTTTATATCACGCAACGGTACCAAAACATATATTTATGTGTTGTTCTATGCCTGGTGGTCCCCTTTAAACATGCATGACGTACAAGCTATCACTTGAACCCTTGCTTCTGAACTTATTAATGTGACATTTGTTATTGTTTGGCAAATACCAGAGATCATCTGGTGCGATGTCATATTGGCCATGGATTTGATTTGACAAGCATCAGAACTATTTTTAAAAATCTAGATACAAATAAAGAGTGCTATTTTGTTTTGAATCACAAGGATTCTATGAAAGCGGCACGGCTTACAATATCCCAACAATTAGTTTCAGCCAAGGTCCCCAAACTACTCAGACCAGGATAAATGGAGAATGCGTGTTATACCATAATCAAATCAGCTTCAGTGGGTCAATATTTCCATGAAAACTCAAATATCTACCCTTGCCCAAACTTACAGTAATTTTCCACCTAGTTTACAATATTTTGAGAACAAAAATAAAAACTCTCAGTGCATAAGAAAAATCAGCATAAAATAATCATCAGAAGATAAAGTTGTCCTAATTTTGTTTCTATTCTAGAGAGTAATCTGCAAATCAAAGGTTTCAGAGAGACTCCTAAAATTTACTTTTTTAGAAAATACAGAATAAAGAATGCTTGCCATTTAAATGCGTCATCTTCTACATGTCTACAAAAGTCTACAAAATGTAAGATTTAACAATTGGTAGTAATTGGCAAATCAAAGGTTTCAGAAAGTACCATTGCCTGAACAAAAGAATCACATAAATAAACAGAAACTACCTTTTTTAATCCTGTAAGATATGCAAGTTTCTGTCAATTAAGTCAAACAGAAAACAGAATGCACACAATTATCTTAGTTTGTAACAAATATACACAGAAACCAATGCTGACATTTCAGTTGAACATTATTTTCCTACTATTAGAAATTATTACAATCATTCTATTTTTTAAATGAGAATTCTAGCATACCCTTTATAAACAAGCCATGAATCAACATTTATTTGATTGCATGTCAGTGTGACATTGTAGGCGTAATGACAAGTGGGAATAATGATAATGATCACAAACTGATCTTAAAAGGGATGAAAATGAAACTTGGCTGACAGCTTAAAAAGTCCCGGAAATTATTAAAATTCCCTCGAGTTTTGTACTCCTGAAAAGAATCATACAATTCACAAATATTTGTGTGCCCAAATCTTGCTAGAATTAAATTTTAAAATAAATTTAAAATGCTGTTTTCAGGTATTCAATACAAAAATACTTGCAATAGTCATCCCAAAAGAGTCAAATAATAACTGAATTCCCATTTTCCCCTTCCTCTGTTTTCTTGTCCTTTGTCTCGGTTTTGAGATTATCGCTGATCCTCCGGTAACTCCCCTTTCCGCTGAGAATCACCACCTGGATCACCTTCCACATCACCTGCAGTTCCTGCCAAACCTGCATCCACCTTCTCTTCTTCTCCCTCTGTCACCTTGCTTTCTGCTCTTCCTTCTGTCTCTGTCATTGTCACTGCTCTCTTGCTAACCTCTGTTGTTGTCACGGCGATTTCACAATCCTCTTTTGTTGTCATCTCATCTTTGCGAGCCTCTTCCTTATGATCTGTCTGTTCCATTTCTTGCTCTGTCTTTGCAACACCCTCAAATGTTGTTCTCTTTGTTCCATGCGTTGCAGTGGTGATTGTACCTTCATCCTTCTCCCCAGTCCTTTCTTGTCCGCGCTCCTGCAGCACTGCATCTTTTGTTTCACTGGTTGCCACAGTAACTGCATCATCTTCTTTCTCACCACCAGTTTGTTTCTCCTCCACCCTCTTGCGTTTTTTGGCAACTCTACCGTCATCTTGTGTCCTCTCCCTCCCTTCTCCCGTTGCCACGGTAACCACATCATCTATTTTCTCCTGGACACTCCTATCTCTTGACTCTTGTCCTGTTTTCTCATGGATGCTTCCTTGTTTCTCCGACTCTTGTCCACTTGTTTCTGTCTTGCTCTTAGTTTCTGCTTTGGATGATGTAGTAGATGCCATTAATAGTGTTACCTTTGCTCGCTTTGAGACCGCTGCTTCTCTATCCTCGAGCTGGAAGGAATCCGCTCCTCTCTTGGCTGAAAACCTCACGTTCTTCCCTGATGTCTCCTTCCCCAAGGGATCCTTGCTCCTGTCATCCCTCCTCCTGGAGGACTCACTGGAACCAGAGGAAGTGGTGGAGCTACCAGGACGGTGTGATCCTGGTGTCTTAGAGCTGCTGGGTCTGGCTGGTCTTGCTGGGCTGGGTAGCCGGCTCACTGGACGGCTGGCACCTGCCTGCAGTTTGGTGAACATCAAGATGGGACGCCGGAACCCTGTAAAAAATGAAATAGGAGAATAAGAAAGGAGAAAGATTAGTAAATATATCACTTGGATACAATGGAAAGAACAGATCTCTTGTGAATCTAATAAGGATATGGTATCCAGGGGGTGTATTCTGAAAATTTTCTTTTCTAGAAAACTGTATTATCTTAGGCTTATGACAAAATACGTATTCTGAAAACTATCATAATTTTTTTTATTATCTCTGAAAGTTTGTTAACCTCTATCAGCTCTATTTACTGAACATTGAAACTATTTACATATAACTAGTCAAATAATACTGACCCTTTCTAGTTGGTAAACAGTACCAATGATAACATGGACAAGCCAAGATCTGTTCCATACCTTTGGATTTGTTGAGTGGAGTACCAATGACCTCACAGGTTGCAAAGCCAACGTCATGTGACAACAGGTAGTCCTTGAAGTGGTTGGGCTTGAAGCGAATCTGCTCATAGTTGCGGAATGTTGTCTCCTGTGAAATGAATAAAGGAAAAGAGACAAAAATGAATTACTGTTTCAGAGCAACCTAAATCACAGATTATGGGAACATTTCGTTGAGCAAGTATTTCAAAGAGCAAAGAAGCAACTTGTTGACTGAAGGTATGAGTTTTGTATTTCTCATTTGAGCAGCAGCAGCGAAAAAATTAATATTTTTATTTCTGGGGCTCCATTTTCGGGGGCTACTTTTCCAACTTTCGGGGGCTACAAATTTACGGGCTCTTTTTCGAATTTCAGGGGCTTCTAATAAGCTATAATGCTGTAAGTGATCATTTTATAAGCATTTGATCACAATCCAAACAGAAAAATCCCGAAAAAAAAACAACAAAAAACAACAAAAAAAAATTTAAAAAAAAAAAAAAAAATTTCGGGGGCGAAATTTTTTTTTTCGGGGGCGAATTTGGGCATTTCGGGGGCGAATTCGCCCGCCGCCCCCGTGTATTTTTTTCGCTGAGCAGCAGTCAGAACATTTAGGCCTGCATTGTTGTCTTCACATTTCCTACATGCTAGTCAGGGCTCGACACTACAGTAGCACTTTCCCATTTGCCTGGGGCTAGTAAAAATTGGTGTCGGGCAAGACAAATTTCATAAATCGTCTAGTTGCTTGCCCAATCGGGCAACTAAAGAATTATTAAACTACAAGAGAACAATGAAATCTCATCTAGAAGTAAGAGGGCAAGACAAATTTAATAAATTGTCTAGTTGCTTGCCCAATCGGGCAACTAAATAATTATTCAACTGCAAGAGAACAATGTAATCTCATCTAGAAGTAAGAGGGCAAGTAAATTTGATATTGGGGCAAGTAAATTTTCAAAATGTATGATTTAACTTGCCCGAATGGGCCAGTACAGAAAAAAAAGTTAGTGTGGAGGGTTGTGTTGATTAGTGCTCAAAATGTACATGTACATCATGGTAAAGAGGATAGTATTTTGATGGCTTCTTTATATTAATCTGGCATGTACATGTATTTAACAAGCACTCTGTAAAAGGAATTTGTTTTTACAAGTCCTCTGAAACTTACATTTGGGCTAAGTATATCTGATCCCCCCATGGTTTTGTGTTTGTTTGGTTTTGGGACGTAGGTTGACATATAATAACTTGATACTTCTGTACTTTCTATCTTCACGTGTAAACAAATTTGTAAAAGGCTATTTTAATTTTCTTTCAACATGCAATCTGTTTCTATTTCCGTAATTCACGTGCAGTGCTCATTTCTCTCCTGCTCTTTCACTGACTTCTCTTCAGATAACATCCATTCACCCATCTGGTCATGATTTGCCGCTTCCAGTTTTTGCACATTTTTTACAAGTTGTTTGATACTTGGGTCTCCACTCCAAGAAAAGTTGCTCAGAATGCTAACTTGCACTTTCTGTTCACTGATGAGATTACTGATAAAGAATATCAACATCCAGTTTCACTCAAAACACTGTCTCTAATTTCCACCAGTGTGTATATCTACTTGAGTTTCTGTGAATGATTATGTACACGTATCATGCATGTTAGAGATAAATCTGTATCATATGAATAACATAGCCATTGCTAAAACCCCTTTTTAATTGAGGAAAATAGTCGCGGTAACGTCCAGACGTTGTCAGGATGACATTCTACCGCGTTTGTATTAAAAAGGTCCGATCAGGGTAACATCCTGACAACAGCGGGGTAGGATTCGACCTAGTCGGGCTAGGGTAATAGCGCGGTAACGTCCAGACGTTACCAGGATGTTAAGCTGATAAACATTGTATTAAAAAGCGCGCAGAATGTTACCCGGGTAGAGGACGTCATGGCCGTAAAAAATGTAAACAATTTCCCGCTAACGTATACCAGCGCGCGCCGATTAGCACATGTCACGCCAGCTGGTCGCATGATGAGAGAGGTGCGGTTGCTATAGTAACCTACCCGTGTGACTCAGAGAAACACTTTTGATTAAAACGCTGCACAACCTATCGCAGCGTATTTTACGACCCTTTTACGACCCGACCTCCACGAAATCCTACTCGGGTAAAAGCGAGGTAGAAAACAAGTTCTCCAATTAAAAAGGGGTTTTAGACTCAAAATTACCCATTTTCTTAATGGCATGGTGTTGAGTTGAACAAATAAAAGTAAAAACAAGACTTTATCAATTTTGGTTGCCTGAAGCCATAATAAGGTGGCCCCAAAAAACATAGAAGAGTAGGTTTATATTATATTTTACTGTATTATTCGGCAGAGTCTGGCGAGTAACATTAAAGGGATAGTTGAGTTTTGGTAGAGAGGGCGCTACACAAAATAATTTTTTTGTGAGATAATGAAAAACTGAGTGTCAAATTTGAAAGAGCATACCATTTTAATGGCAGAATAAACTTTATTTTATCAAAATCAGTTCAGAAACGGCTGAAATATCCATAAACATATTCATTTGTAATAAATGTGGGCCCAGAAGTATTCGATAATTTTGAACCAGCCGTTAAAATTTGTTTTAAAATGCTTCCTCTTTTCAACATTTTTCAAAAGAGGTTTTTAGATAGTTGTTGATTATCTCTCTATCTTTACACTATTTCAACGAAACATCACATGCACAATATTTGATTTAAAATGGTTTAAACATAAAGCGCCCTCTTTAGTTTAAACAGCTCTTTTTGAATGATAACATGCATTAACTTATACCGTTTTCATGCTGGCAGACTTTTCATCGGATGCGTCCGGACGCATCCGATGAAACGGCCACTATGAATGGTACAGAGGAGAAAAAGCCGATAGAATAGGCGATGAAGAGAAGAGAAATAGGCGATTAAATTCTCCTACTTTAGAGTAGGAGAAATTCTCTTTCTATCGGTGTCACTCCAATGAAACGGGCAGCATGAAATGGTTTGGGTGAAAAATACCGATGAAAATGGTCAAAGGTCGTTATCTTGTTCCGGCTAAAGCAGTGTAACACACGCTTTTTAGGAACACGGCATGCGATAATATTATGCTGCGCCAGCATTAGGGTATTGTAAGGTGAACCTTGAGTATCGTGCACATGTTTTTTGTTGACGTTTTGTTTACGTATAAATCGATTCGTTTTACTTGTATGTTGCATGAATATAAAGGTTTCTAAAAAAAATTAAATTCATGTACATCGTTATAATAATATATTTATTATAAAGCATATATTTATAAAACCAAATGATGAACAGAACAATATTTAAAATGGATCACTAAAAAATGTAATGAAAGTATAGTGGATTTTTTTTATCCAGCCGGTGGATGCACAATGGGATTGAATTCCCCCTCCACCATGAATGCGACAGAGGGAAGTGGCGATTTCATCGTTGTTTACATCGGTAAGGCCACTATGAAAATGGTTTTAGTCGTTTGTAATTTTAAAATTCCTTTTGAGCATGGTGGAGTTATAACTATTAGTTTGTAATGTAATGGTGCACGTTTTGGTTACTCAAATTCAGTTTGACTAAAACTGTACTCTCTTTACCAGAACTCAACTATCCCTTTAAGCATAAATGGTATTCTAATAATGTTGCCCTTTAAAATGATGGATTATGATTATTATCATTATTCCAGTGACAGGCCAAGGCTCACCTTCCGTGGCCCCGTCCTGTGCACCAGACTGGCCCGAGCTTATTTTGATTCCTGTCATACAGTAGCTAGTATTGATTTGGAAGGGGGTCTTACAAGTGAATTCATGAGCCTTCAAAAGTTAATATATCACAAGGCAAAGAAAACTGACTGCATTTTAAATTCAACAGGCTCTACTTTATTTCAAAAGTTGACAAAAGAATTTGATGTATAAACTATTCTGTGCAAAAATGCAAACAAAAAAATGCATCAACACAAACATGAAAATCCATATCATGCTTGGCTAATTGATCAAGAAGAGATCACATACATGACATACCATTTTATAGTGGGTATATGTATATAAACTTTAAACTTGAACCAACAATAGACAGAAAATAAGAAGAAGAAGACAAAGACAAAGATTCATATTTCCGGTAAGTAATTCTCCTTCGCTGGGAATAAGTAATTTCCACTCCTCAATTCCCCCAGGGAAACACATCCAGCAGCTTAGCAACATTTTACTTGGAGATAATGGACATTTTATTCCCCTTTCATCCGTTCATGAAAACAGAACCTCGCTTGAACAAGTTTGGGCTGAATTTGTACGGTTTCGGTGTACAGTATTACTTATTTTGCACATATTTAGTTTTTAATGAGTTGAACTAAATTTCACAGCTACACATTCAAATAGTAACACATAATTAATACGCTATGACAAGGAAAAACCTAAAACCACAACCCAAAATAGACAAAACATAAAATCATAAAAATAGATAAAATGCAAGGCTTCATTTCATGCCTTCATGTTCATCCTCCATGATATCATCCTTCCTTGCAAAGTAGTGATTTCCATTTCTCTTCTTCCTGGGGGACATGATCTATCAGCCGGGGGACAGTTTACTTCTAAAAATATTCCCCACTTCATACTGGAATGAATGAACGGTCTTTGTCTTTCATGTGGTGAGTAAACCCACACATTGCAAGTTCAGCCTTATCGCAGCATGTGTATGTTTATGTTGCATTCAGGAAACTTCTATTATCTCTAGATGGTGAAAATACATGGAGCTTGGGCAATAAAGCACCCCCCCCCCCCCCACAATTGCCAAAAAAGAGTGCCATAAATGTGCATACAGTTTGATGAAAAACTCTCTTTGTGTGCTATTTTAATGCAGGCAGACATACAAAGTAGCCCCTCGCGACAAAAATATAAAATAAAAATACAAATGAAATGTTAATGTATTTTCCCCTAGTGAGAGCAACATACTTCCCATCAAATAGACTGCCATCCCTCATTTCCCCAGGGACATGCATCTATCTACCTTTGAACATTATATAAAGAACACAATCTGCAACAAATTTCACACTAAAATATTAATGTGATTCTTGCTTTGGTACATAAAACCAGTGATGGCTGACTGTCTATAGTGTACTGTAGAAAGTGGGACTACTAATAATAATTATTAGGTTTGATTAATATAGCGCCTATTATGTTACAATATCACCTATAAGCACTTTACACTATTATTACCCCGGTCATATGATACAATGCAAGCCAGCACACATTGTGTGCACCATCTCCACTCCTTGGGGAGCATTCCTTCCAAGCGGCTCGTGGGCATTGAGAAGATAATTCACATAAAGGCTTTCATCTCCTACTGGGTCCCCATTTATACACCTGGGTAGAGAGCAGCATTTGTTGATAAATTGGCACGCTGAAGGACAGATGCTGTAGGTAAACACAGGGTGAATGTAAAGGTGCCCACATCCCCCGGCTAGTTAGCTCAGTTGGCTGCGTGTCCGGCTCGGATGCCCGGACGCCCGGGACCCCTGGTTCAAAACCAACCATCGGATGCGTCTTTTATCACGCAATAAATTTGAGCTAACTCCCGTGGTGTGTTACCGGCCTCCCCCATGCTTCCTATGCAAGAAAAGGATTCACGGAAAACATTCCGTCCCTCGGTCAGGACGATAAATGAAGGTCCTGTGTATGAGACAGTCACACCTCATGCACGCTAAGAACCTAGTCTGCTTCTCTCGACAAGAGTAGGGTGTATAACCCGGTTGACTAGTAACCCTGCACAGCACAACCAGAGAGTAAATCTACAGCAAGAATATTCAGAATTGAAGGAGACAGTGTTATGTACGTGATGTACAATAGAGGCTTTTCGCAACCTCAACGCGGATGTGGGTCGTGTGCAAAATCGCCAACTTCCTATGGAAACAGCGGCCCGATCGTTCTTGGGTTGAAATCACCGACCGTTCTTGGGCAAAATTACGTCCGTGTTATGCGACTGCCCGATCAGGCAACAACCAATCAGCGCGTTCGCCGCTCGTAGCGAGGCCAAACGTTCATCACAATCGCTCGCACGTGTGTAGTGTGCTGCCAGCTGAAACGATTTGAGTCTACGTCCGCGTTCACCGAATTGCGAAACTGCTTGTAAGCGAGAGTTGTTTGAGCGCGGCGGACATACCAATAGATCGTTCCTGCGTCGCTGAAGGCCGCGTACGTCACTGAGCGAAAACACTCTAGTATACTCAAAGAAGAAGAAGTAGAAGATAATAATATCAGATAACTGAATGAAAATATGTACAATGGATGAATTATTCAAGTTGCACTTTCTATTCCTGTGTTCCATGAATGTTATTTATAGTGAGCGCGCATGTACTGTCAGTGTTCATTAGTGTATGATGTTCTGTGTTTGATTCCACACACATGCAGTGCCAATACCTGGGCCCCATTGCAGAAAGAGATGTAATTGTAATCGATTGTAAAGTTGCAATTAATTGTAAGGCAGATCTCGTTCACGACTAAATTTGCAAAACTGATTGGTTGAAACATGCATATTTTCTGACTTGCAATTAATTGCAACTTTACAATCGATTGCAACTCACTGCAACTGGGCACTAGTCTGATTTCTTAGATGTTGCATCTAATTTGTTTCTATCTCACATCCCCCCACCATAAACAAACACACTTCAGACAAAAAGAGAAAGCAGAATGTTGAAGGTATGACTGAGTCTTACTGATGAATGAATCTAGAGCAATCAGGAGTGAGGAAATCACTATCTCCCTCAACCATCACCCAGCTTTATATTCCTTTTCCTGTTTTGACGAGGCAAAAACATACTCATATCATGTATCATCAGCCTATTAAAGTATTGGGTTATTATAAATACACACAGTACATTATGTCTAACATGGTCAGTGGCATAGCCAGAGTCATAACTAATGTGGGATATCATAGAGGGGAGTTTCATGTTTCACACGAGTGTGGGAGGGGTAAATGGAGGGGGGCTCATGCCTCCATGAGAGGAGTAAATGTGGAGGGGTAATGTTTCCATAAGGGGGTGAATTGGGAAGAGAAAATGGGGAGGGGTAATCTTTCCATAATGGGGTAAAATTGGAAGGGGTTATGTGTCCATAAGGAGGAGAAAATGGGTGAGGGGGTCATGTTTCTCATTAGGGAGAGTCAAACATAACAGATCGATATGTGATGAATGATGATTGCATGAAAAAGGAAGTACCATTCAAGGGACAAATTCATGGAAAATAAGGTTTAAAGTTTAACTTTTTAGAAAACAGTAATTTGATTTGTTTTTAATGTAAGACTCAGTGTTTACATGGCAATATTTCCTTAGATTATCAAATATCAATATTGTTACACTGTAAGCCATAGTAGTATCATAAACACATGTACATGTTTTGCTAAGGGGCACAAAGTATAAACTTTTGCCAGATACATATAATTATATAGAAATGTGTATTAAAACAGATTTACATTTGTCATCTATTAGGAAACACGATTCTGGCTCATACGCATCAAAACACACTGTATACATCCTTTCTATTTCAAAAGCGTTAGCCTGACTACATATGAAAATGCACTTCAAAATAAAGTTCAAAGATTAGCCTGAAACATGTTTTTAAAGGGGACCACCAGGCAAAGAAACACACATACATACACATAAGTATATATGTTTTGGTACCGTTTTGTGATATCAAATAGATACCCAACATTTTGCAAAGGGTTGTGTATTAAATTCATAAACAATGCAATTTATAACCACCACTTACGGAACCATAGTTATTTCATGGTTTCGTACGCGCCAAACATTTGCGAGTGCGCCAATTCTATTTGCGCGTACGTTTCGAGACAATAGAATCCCGGACGATTCGTTCGCTCTGGACAAAGGTAGTCTTCGTACATGCAGACCCATGAACGCATGCATGGTGATGCGTTTTCCATTTTTTTTTCTTTTCTGGAAACATATATTTCTGAACTTGTTGATGGAATGGACTACTAAAGATGTTACCTTTCATTTATAGGAATATTATTTTTGGTCGGTGGTACCCTTTAAATGCTGATTGTGCACTGAAAAGAGTTAACAAACACTCCCAATGTGTTTTTGCCAAATGAATGATAGATAACACAATACCAAGTGCAAAGCTAATGTAAGAAGGTTAGAGGCCATTGTTTTATGTGTTTATGTGTTTATGGTATAAAATAGCCACATCTTCCTTATAGGTGTAACATTCTTACTTTCCTCCAGTTGGAAAGAGAAAGGCGGTATATAAATAACACGATAAAAAGCATTGAATCCAAAAGTGCACTGAGCAAGGAGGGTGACAGGGTCATTATTCAGCTGTCAAATTACAGCTTCAGTCTGAGATGAGAGCAATCACAATCTTTAAAGTTATCCCTCGACTTCATAGGGTTTTTACAAAAGTGATACTTGAGACTTCAATCATATATACCAATATCATTGTAAGATTCTCCTGAATGATGTGTGATAGCTGCATAGAAGAAAACACTGTGCAACCAAGGTGTATAAAGACCTCCTTGGTGTAACTAGCGAAAAAATTAAATGTTAGAATCCCATTAATTAGAGAATAAAAACAAAATCCCGGACTGCTTTTCATTCAAACATAAATATAATTAGGGATCATACATAAATCAATACCAATTTCATTCTCCTGCATAAGCCAAACAACAAGGTACAAGAGAACTGTAAAAGGTACAAGAGAACTGTAAAAGCTCCAAGAGATTTTGGTTGAAATCAACAAAGTTAAATGATTACTTTAAATACTGATGTCAATCTGCAAGGGTAGAACATTGCATCTGTGTCCATGTTTGTTAGAGCGTGACACTGCATGTTAAAGGTGGTTCGGAAGATCTGTAAATCAGATGCGCAGTGCCATCATGTGAATGCCTTGCCACATTGCAAACTATACACCGACTCAGTGTTGTGAACCTACATGTAGTACGCAGGAACTAGCCTTGTTCCCAAAGTGTAGCTACCACCCTCTACATCCCAAACATGGCCATCTTTGATGTACCGTAAATACCGGCGTAATCGCCGCATACTTTTTCCTCGAAAAAAACCTGCAAAGTCAGGGTGCGGCGTGTACGCGGAGATAGTTAAAATGTCACTCTTGACTGACCTCCAAACAACACATTTCAGCAGGTGTGGGACTATTGGTTGTATTGCCCTGTATTGTATTGGGTGATAAAACGTTATTTAGCCAAATTGTCTACGTTTACCCTGGCCTAGAATGGTTTCTCACCTCTTTTTGCCGATATTTGCTAAATCCGATACGTTTTTAACAGTTCAAAGTTACGAAACAAATGCACTGCCAGCGCCGCGCTTGCGCCTGCCATCAATCTAGCTACGTGCGTTATGGATGCAGTGCATGCATGATCGCATAATGTATACTACTACATGGTTTTGGCAAAGACAGCAGAGCGCCGTGTGCTAAGGCATGCTCGCGGACTACGCGATTGACTCGATGTACAAACGTTTACGTACGTAAATATTTGTACATGTACATGCGTAAGCCAGCTGCGCTGACAATCTCGTAAGTACTGGCAATCTCGTAATATATGTAGCGCTAGAGTTCTCGTTCCTATTCAGGAAAACTATATTTTTGCTCGAAACTAAGGTAATTCTGAATATTTTGTAACCATATTTTCGTAAATATTGTTAAAGAAATATATCAAGATGAGAAACAAAATTCCTGCTTTTTTTGTCGCCAGTTTTCCTAGCGCAATTTTCTCACACTTTTTTTTTTCAATTTCAATGCTCAAAGTCGGCATGCGGCGTTTACGCGGATGCGGTGATTGCGCCGGTATTTACGGTATTTATTACTGAGTGAATGTTTGTAATATACATGGGCTTTATTGTAGACTTTGGAAGCCATTATGTATCGGGACATATTATCAGGGGTGCTACAAATTTGACTTCTTTCAGCACTGGCCCGATACTGCCTGAAGGAAGATTTCAGTTGCCCAAACAATCATTCATACTCACAGTGATATATACAGTACAATCAGTTTACTGATTTTGCTTGCCCAATTTCAGGCAACTACTTGTCTGTCTTCATTTTCACCATTGACATTTTTTATCAAATATTAAATACCGTAAACCGGGGTGACTTTGGCACCCGGGGTGTCTTTGGCCACTTCTTTAGAAGGATGTATTTTCATCAGGTCTCACTCTTCAGAACTAATTTTTTATTCTAAACATTATCCTATAGGACTACATTAGAAACAATAAGAAATTTGTTCTGAAAAGTGATGCTTGATGAAAATACATTCATCTCAAAAAGTGGCCAAAGTCACCCCGGGTGCCAAAGTCACCCCGGTTTACGGTACTTTGGAGTAAAACGAGCACTGTGATCTTCACAAATTATTGCATGGGGGGGGGGGGGGGGAAGCTCTCATAAGATCTACAAATCCTTAATGTTCATTTCTTGATGTGCATCATTCATTTATTGATGCTCCAAATCAAGCCAGTTTATCCAAGTTCTGGTGCCAAATTTAGGACATGGGCAATTCCACGAAAAAGTGGACATGAACTCAAAAAAACAATTGGCTCTATTTCAAATCCTATTGATTTTGTCTGGATTATTTTTCTATACAACATGATCCTATGATTATATCTTTCAGTTCACATGATTTTTTTTATTCTCGGGTGTCTCCTTATAGGAGAAACGGAAACCATACATGAAACTCCACACATGGGATTACCCTGTGCAAATTTCAGGAAAATCCTTATATTTTCCAAATTTTCTGGTATTTTTATTATTTAAGGCACCAAATTTGATGACTGATAATCAAATTACCTTTTCAGATTAAAATTTCAGTCTTTTGAGTGCTCTAAAGTATATTTTTTAATTAATCAAATCCTCCGGACAAACTAATGTCCGTGACGCTGAAAAATGTAATGTGTCACATATACCTGGCCCGTTTCGCAAAATCCAACTTGGATTCAATTCACCATTGCCTTGTCTATAATTGAATACCTACATGTAAATCACCTTTGTGAGGTCTCAGAACTCACAGATTTTTGCAAAGATGTATATATGGATGCAAAAAGTCATGTCCAAAAAATGTAATGTCCGTGACGGCGCACATTTTGCAGAATTACTCAGTAACGAATTGGATAAATGTTCTGAAACTTTTTTTGCATAGGCTATTGCTTTGTAGTCAAAATAAAAGTTAGACATTAGGTAGAGGTATGAATTAGTAGTGGCACTGGAAAGTCATGAAAATACTGTCTGTTTGTAATGTCCGTGACGCTGGAGTTGCCCACATATATGTTCACATGGATCATATCTATCAGTGCATGATGTCATCCATCTGCAACAAACATTTATGAGCAAATAAATCACTCAAACATTAAAGGGATATTGTAACTTTGTTGACATGTGCAAAAAGAGATGAGTGGTTGATACAATGTATATTGTTGTTAATCTTGTTATCTGATATGTCCACTGGGTGTTGTGTGAAAATTTCAAGTTAAATGGACGTTATATGGCCGAGTAATGTCTAATGAGCAAAAATGCAAAGTGATATTCACTAACTCATTGCTCTCACTTTGCATACGTTTTTCGTGGTCCAGTGGATAATCTAACATCTGAACACTTTAATCGTAAATATCTTTTTAATGAAAGGGATAATTGAAAAACCGAAACCTGTCCCATGTTTTTATTGTAATACGAATACAACAAGGTATGGGGAAACCGCTAGAATTCCAAATGGATTTTGAGGATTTGGACAATGTTACTAAGTCCCTTTAAAGCATGGGTATATAAAGTACATTCGTACATGTAAACAACACAGATTCACCAAACTTAAAACCTAAACAAAATGAAAACCTAAACCATTAACAGTTGCCCGGTGGCCTGGGGCAAAGGTACATGTATGCTTCGGCAATTTGTATATATGTACACTGTGCACGCAAACAAGTACAATATGAGAACGTCACAAATTTATTATGTTTTATAGAAATCATTTACAGAAAACATGTTTGTTGGTTACTTAAAGATAATTGTTTCATTTTTTTTTGGGGGGGGGGGGGGGGAGCCACCAAAACTTTTATTTGGGCAACAACCCAAAATTTGAAAATATACATGACTTTAGGCAGGGCTCCACACTCACCTTTTTAGTCAGTGGCCCCGTCGGGCCAGTGAAATAGTTTTTTCTCCTATTCTGGTGCCCGAAAGAAAATTTACTGGCCCCAAAATTGTATTTCATGAGTAAGCTTTTTAATATTCAAAATATCACTCTTTCCTATTATCAAACCTTTAATTATAGATGAAGCATTACATAAAAGAAAACAAGATTTTTTCATTTTGTCAATGTCGGGGTTGAAAATCTGCTTGCCCTCCTGATTGGGCCACCAAAATATGACTTTTATACATTTTGCTGGCCCCAAGTGCAATTTCACTGGCCCCGGGCCAGTGCGAGTGTCGAGCCTTGCTTTAGGGCCCCGAAGGGTAACTAGAAAGGAAAAATTAATGCGGAGCACTGCCTAACCAACAACATCCTTAATTAAATGTACATGTGATAATCATCTAGGAGTAGAAACTACGGATTATATCACGATAAAATAAACTTTAAAATTTTAAAACAAAAATAATGGAATGAAATACCGGAATGAGCATTTGAAGATTTTGAACACTTCTTAAAATTATCAAATTCAAATAATAAACACAGTATATTTCTTCTGTAAACAAGAAAAAAGACAAGTACATGTACAAGAAAGTATACAACAGGGATCTGAACAAAGCTGATTATTAGTGTATCGGGAGACACTACACATTTAACCAATATGCTGAAGTTGCTGCATTCTGTGTATGAATCGGGACTCATGCACATTTGCCATGGTCTTGACCACAACACATATTGGGCCATAAATTGTTGTAAGGCGTAAGTTTAACCCATAACACACTGAAGAGTGCCAGTAGTAACGGGGAAGGGGCTGTTGCACCACAAATTGTCGTACCTGCACAAATTGTCGTATGCGACAATTTGTGCAAAATTTCACGCCACAAATTGTCGCATCCTGCACAAATTGTCGTTTGCGACAATTTGTGTTGCTCTCGCCGTCCCCATACCCGGCGACAATTTGTGAAATCACGTAAAACCTCACACCACAAATTGTCGCATATTGCACAAATTGTCGTAGTCGCTGTCTTTAAGCTACAAAGATGATGATGATGATAATAATAATAATCAGTGTTGGTGGACTCGAGGCCGGCCTCGGCGTCGACACCAGTGGAAGATTTTTACGAAGCAGAGACCGAAATCCGTCAACGAATCTCGAGGCCGAGACCGAGACTATTAAAGAACACTACAAATTGGATTCGAGACAACTAAAAAAAAAACAAGCCATGTGTGAGCATGTGTTAAAGGGATAGTTGAGTTTTGGTAGAGAGGGCGCTAGACTACTTATTTTTGTGTGAGGTAATGAATAACTGAGTGTAAAATTTGAAAGAGCATAATATTTAAATAATAAAATCATCTTTGTTTGATCAAAATCGGTTCAGAGATGGCTGAAATATCCATAAATATACCAATTTGTAATAAAGCTGGGGCCCCAGGTTTATTAGAGAATTTTGAACCAGCCGTTAAAAATTCAAAAAAATGCTTCCTCTTTTCAAAAAGTTACAAAATAGGTATTTAAATAGTTGTTGGTTATTTCTCTATCTAATCACTATTTCAACAAAGCATCACATGCACAATATTTTATTCAAAATGGTTGAAACCGATGAGTGTTTAGAGAGCGCCCTCTTACGTTTTAACGGCTCTTTTTGAATGATAACATGATCTTTACTACGTCATTTGTAATTTTGCGTTCCTTTCTAGTTATAACTATTAGTTTGTAATACTAATGATGCAGGTTTTGGTTACTAAAATTCAGTTTCACCAAAACTGTACTCTCCTTACCAGAACTCAACTATCCCTTTAATATTCGTTTTTATGTGATTTTCGGTTGTATTTCTGCTTTTCCTTCAGTTTCTAGCTAGGTACCTTTCATGGGTGTTTGTGAGCTGGGGGGGGGGGGGGGCAATGATTTGTCCCCTTTTTTATTTCTTGTCTTTTTTGTATTTTCGTTTGTGAATACATGGTTTATTTATTCGTGCTGTCTTTGTAATAATTAAAATGGTTATGTTTTTTTATTCGATGTCAAAAGAAATTTGTATTCAACCAGGCCTGGGGGGGGGGGGGGGGGGGGGGCTCGACCTTTCGCGTGACCTATAGCCACTAATCTGACCTATAGCCACCATCCTAGGGTCAGGGTATAGGGTTAGGGTTAGGGGTTAGGGTTAGGTTATGTTAGTGTATACAGTATAGCAATGTGTATCCCGGCCCGATGTCAAACTACTGGTGGCCAGGGGTGCCCTTGATCAAAATGTTGGTGCGTTGGTATATATCCGTATGTCAAGAATGATCATTTTAATCCAAAATGTATGTCATCATGGCTTTGAACAGGACCGTAGGTGTGGCGACAATTTGTGGTGCCAGCTACCAGCACAAATTGTCGCCGTCGCCTCCACAAATTGTCGCAAACGACAATTTGTGGTGTCAACATTTTGCACAAATTGTCGCATACGACAATTTGTGCAGGTACGACAATTTGTGGTGCAACAGGGGCTTTGGCAAGAAAGGGTGCACGACTCAAAAGGTAGAAATAACTTTGTGACACATGACACTAAAATTTGTGGGCTTTAAATCAAAATCTAAAATCAAACTTGGCAAAAACTAAAGAGATCAAAGACAATCAAACCTTGACAAGTATACAACAGGGATCAGAACAAAGCTGGTTAGTCTGTTGTGAGACGTGTGTGTTTAACCTATTGTATTCTGAACTTGGCTTCTCTGCCTATAGATGGTAATTGAGGTAGGAAGTACAAACAGGTTCCTGGCATTGAATGGGCTCAGAATGAAAAATAGGAAATGAGTAAAGGTCTTGAGGAATTATAGTGTACTGGGAGGAAGCTATCGTTTTTTGACGTGATTCCAAGGCCATGTTTACCAAATTTTAAAAATTGGCATGGTGTGTTCTAACTCACCACTCAGCAACTATCATGTTGAAAACTTCAATAAATGGATGGAAAATATTGGAGTTCTTGTCTGCAATGAATGAAAGCTATCATCTTTATAGTGTTGTTGATTTCGGGAGTATTTACTACCCGGGACTCGCGATAATTTTTCGGGCGAGTCCCGGGTACCCAAAATTTACCCATTTTCTTGATTACACGATCGGCATGTCACGCCAGCTGGGAAAACATGTTCATTCAAGTGACAAAAATTGAGCGCATTTATGTCACTTGAATGAACATGATAACTCTTGCGTTCAATGAGGGGACTTGCTTTTTTTTTCGGGAAATCGAGTATCGATTTTTGCGCCCGGAACTCGACATTTTTCGGCGGGACCTGGGTACCCGGGACTCATCAACAGCACTACTTCTCTATAGATGTGATTCCAAGCAAGTTACTACAAAAAGTTAAGATCGTGGTGTGTTCTCACTTTTCACTATTATCAAGTCATGTTAGGAATGAATCCTTTTACGTGATTCAGATGCCAAATGTACAATCATGAATAGAAAGCTACATTGTAGCAGAATATAGTCACTGACAGGGCTCCACACTATCTAGTGTCCTGGGCCCTGTTGCAGAAAGAGATACAATCAATTGTAAGTTACAATTAATTGTAAGTCAGAAAATTTGTCTGTTTCAACTAATCAGATTTGTGCATTTCGAACACATGATCTGACTTACAATGAATTGTAACTTACAATTGAATTGTGTCTCTTTCTGCAACGGGGCCCTGATTTGGTAGTCCAAAACAAATTTACTTGAATGATGCCAGTGCCATTGCTCATGTCAAGCCTTGCAGTACAGTATTGAACAATACATTTATAATTCATCATATATTTCCATCAAAGTTTACTACCTTGCTTCACAAATATGGGTGATATCAACTTGAAATCATTGTTTTTTTGGGGGGGGGGGGGGGGGGGGGGGGGGAGAGAGAAACATTTTTTAAGGTCCCCAGCCCCCCCCCCCCCCCCCCCCCCAAAAAAAAAAAAATTTTAAAATAAAATAATAATAATAATAAAGAAAAATCAGTTCAACCACTGCTCCTGCTCCTAGAGACCGGAAACAGATAAGCACTGGTAACTCTCATTGTCTCATAATTTGAATAGGCCTTAAAAGCATGATTGGTAAATTACCTATATATAGTGAGTGATGACCCAAAGAATGTTGCTGTATTAAAGATCACAACGTGTTGATTACAATCTGCCTTTGGGCAGTGTGATTAGTTGTCACAGGTCTAATTAGAGATCAACCACAATTTACCACATGAACACTATCTAGGCTTTAAACAAAAATCAATTAACCCGTTCCCTTCGAGATTCTGAAATCCCCATAGACTTTGTACATAGTCTAACAGGTTCCATAAAGCAACGGGTTAAAGGGACACTTACTTCAGTTGGGTGTATAAAGGGCACTTAAGAAATACAAATATTTGGCTAGGCATAAGGGCATTTCCACATGATTGAAGGCAAAAACACAAACTTTCAAAGTGCACCAACCCTCTTTTAAAAATCTTACTTTTTCTCAATTAAGGATAACCTGAATTTTCTAAAACCAATTTTTTTTATAATAACTAATTTGGTTTTAAAAAAGGTTTTGGATTATATATCACTTTTTACTAACAAATTAGTTTACATTTATCATTTAACTGAAAGCGTGTTTGTCTTCATTCTCTCATATTTGTCATACTACTCTATTATGAATTGATATCATAATAATAACCTCATTTAGCGCTTTTTACAAAAGTTGATACAAATCTTCCCAACAAAAATACGTGAGTATAATTACAAATACATAACTTACAATTAAGCCCTGCCATCAATGGATTTCATCGCGGTAATTGGGGTGTAACACGGCCACCGCAAGGTGAGCACCCTGGCACTGTGTCACATATATACACTATCATAATGGTAAGAAGGGTCTACACATTTCTACATGTACATGTATGACAATCAACAGGATACGTGGGTTCGGTGCCAAGTCCCTGACCACTTCAATCTTGTCATTGGATAGCCCAAGCCTGCGTTGACCTTAACTACAGTGCACTAAATGTTCATAGCAAAACATAGCCAAGTTCAAGCTGTTTTCCTATTTGGCAGTAGCCTCACTGGCATTCTTTCTATACTACTGGGTACTCATAGCTACACATGTGTGCAATTGTCAATTTAAATCAGTTTGAGTATTAGTTCTGAATGTATTTCCCAGTGGTGATTTTGTCCTAGTTTGTATGTATCTGAGTAAAGAATTAAAATCACATTGTTTATGTTGGTAATATATTTTCCATAATAAACATTTTATTATCAGGGCCCCTAAATAATCACATTAAAATATATTACTATCCCATACTGAAAATCCATTTTTGCAGAGTACTGTTTGAACATGCTGTTATTTTTTTTTTATCGAGATGATTATTTCACAAATGTTCTGCTGTTCCCACTAGTTAACATTGCTGCACAGTTTTGAGGCCATTTCTGCATTCATTCTGCAATTATTTTATGGCCAAAGCTTTTTTTTTTGTTGGTAGCCCAGTGCTATACTCATTTGGAGCCCTGTCCATGGACCACAAAATAATGGCCATGGTAGTGATGTTATTGATCAGTCATTCAGATGTGAGAGGTCACAGGTAACCATGGTAACTGGCCCAAAGTCTGCAAGAGAAAATGCACTAAGTCTTGCCCTGGTTAACGATGAAGTGATCAAGTTGTAATAGTGTGTGATTGGTTGTAGACCTATATAATATGCATGGTCTTTGTTCATGATGATTGGTGAATGATTAGAAGACATGTGCACACATGGGCAGTCATTATCATCAAAGACAATAATCACACATAATGATATGTACTACTTTGTCTTCAATCATGTACTATGCTGTTCTGTACTGGATTTTGCAATCCCCATAGAGTTTATAAAGGGCCCACCAGGCCACCAGGTTCCCATAGGCTGCAGGCAATGGGTTAATACATTGGTGACCCAATACAAAGACAAATGTGATCAACCCTGTTGGGAAACATTGCAATTTGCGATAGGCGACAAATTGACAACATGGACTTAACCAATAGTCAGCAAAATTCTTCTACAATATTTGATGCTTACTGGTAGGTGGGATGTAAAAAGACTTAGGTAAGACTTTTTGAAGCTCTCCTGAAAATTCTTAGATTGAGAGCCTAGATGCAAAAAGGGTGATAATCTGGATTTCGCTGAGCGTTGTTTTTTGATGATTCACGCATACTTGGCTTAAATGTGCACAATCAAGTTTGATGAATATAGCAGGTGTCTGTGTTCATGTTTAAAGGGATCTAGTAACTTTGTTGACATGTGCAAAAAGTGATGAGTGGTTGATACAATGTATATTGTTATCTGATATGTCCACTGGGTGCTGTGTGAAATTTCAAGTTAAATGAATGTTATATGGCCGAGTAATGAGCAAAAATGCAAAGTGATATTCACTAACTCATTGCACTCACATTGCACACGGTTTTGACGATCCAGTGGATAATTCAACATCTGAACACTTCAATCGTAAATATCTTTTTAACAAAAGGGAAATTTGAAAAACCAAAACCTGTCCCATGCTTTTATTGTTAATATGAATACAACAAGGTATGAGGGAACCGCTAGAATTCCAATATGATTTTGAGGATTTGGACAATGTTACTAAGTCCCTTTAACTTGGGGGTATGGAGCCCAATAAGCAAAGGAGGAGGAGCAAGGAAAGATATGAAAGGAAAGGAAGAACAGAGGGAGAGATGAGACGAAGGAGGAAGGAATGATAGGAAAGGAAAGGAAGAACGGAGGGAGAGATGAGATGAAGGAGGAAGGAATGATAGGAAAGGAAAGGAAGAACGGAGGGAGAGATGAGATGAAGGAGGAAGGAATGATAGGAAAGGAAAGGAAGAACAGAGGGAGAGATGAGATGAAGGAGGAAGGAATGATAGGAAAGGAAAGGAAGAACGGAGGGAGAGATGAGATGAAGGAGGAAGGAATGATAGGAAAGGAAAGGAAGAACGGAGGGAGAGATGAGATGAAGGAGGAAGGAATGATAGGAAAGGAAAGGAAGAACGGAGGGAGAGATGAGATGAAGGAGGAAGGAATGATAGGAAAGGAAAGGAAGAACGGAGGGAGAGATGAGATGAAGGAGGAAGGAATGATAGGAAAGGAAAGGAAGAACGGAGGGTGAGATGAGATGAGGGAGGAAATTAGGAGGAAAGGAATTCAATACAAAAGGGACAAAAGGGGAAAAGGGTACAACTACAAATGAGAGTGGGGTAGGTGCAGGGAAACATTGATGATGAGATGAGAAGAGGGAGAAGAGACAAGAAGCAACATACGAGAGGAACTAAGGGTAAAGAAGAAGAGTGGTGAAATGAGCCATGGCATTCCTTGCAAAACTAGTTCAAAGTGCTAGTAAAATAATGCCCTTGTAAACATCATTTTATTTTTACCAAGAGGAGAGGGACAAAATAAACAGATTCACATGAAATAAACTAATACCCAGGGGGCAAAGGGGGTTTGTCAGCTTTTGCCTGTTGTAAAAGGTTGGCCACCAGAAATGGCTTCTAGGACCTTCTAGGATCACAACCTAGGTGGACAACCTCGCGGACAAGCTGCTCGAAGCCCACAGAATGAGTTTTAAGAAAATCACCCCTACTGTAGCTATATGGTGGGTTTAGGCCTTAGGGGTCATGAAGTCCTGATCTCACATTTTTCATGATTACACCACGATGCTTGATGATATCTGCTTGTAAATTCATGGACGTCTTCCTTAGATTCCTGCGCATCATGTGATACCAAATTTGAGCATATTGCATATTTGGTTGTTGTGAAAAATGTTGTTAAAGCGTGATGCGTCACACACGGAAGTGACATTTTTAATGGAGCGTTTATGTATAAAAAGCAAATATAGTACCAATAATTAAAAACAATGATATATTTTGATCATTACAAACTAAATGTGCATCAAAATAACTTTAGATATATGTTTACCATGAAATAAACTATTTAAAAACACTAAACAATAAAGAACATAAGCAATACAAACAAAGAAATACATAAGAATTTGAATCTGTTCATGTAATTATTTCTTTAGATCTCTTCAAAATTACATTCACTGATACAAAAATGCATCAAACCATAATAAATTTACTTTGTTAGTGTGCCATGAATCAGACACAATAAGAGTTGTGGAGTAGGGAGGGTGGGGGTCCGGTGGGGGGGGGGGGGGGGGCATGACCGTGCCTTATTGTCAGTGGACTCCACAACAGTATTAAAATGATTACCATTAGTATTATGATGGATTTAGTGTGGTCAGGAGACTAAATAAATAGTCTCTATTTGTAGTTGTCTTTAATATTTTTGAGCTCAGATTACAGGATATTATTACAGCCGTGGATCGTTTTGAAAAATTTACCCAACAATGCTTTCTATGACCTACGATAACAACCAGGTTGGACAATTTAACTGCTGAAAGTATGAAGTGAAAATTGAAAAGTGCCCTTTCTATACATGTATACTAACCATACTTTCTGAGATACGCATACATATTTTGAATGAGAGAACCAGTTATAAAACAAAAGTCCATTATTGCAGATAATAATATCTACCAAGCCAAACAAACAACTACATGCAAAACATCAAATGTAAATTGTAGTTTCGGCAAAACATGGTATTATCGCTTTCTGTGAATGATCTTTTCAATTTCTGACTCGCCAACTGATATCCCAGATTTCCGCGAATTTTCTATTCATTTCTTAAGTCACCAGCTGCTATCACTGATATCCACGAATGTTCTATTCATTTTCTAAGTCACCAGCTGCTATCACTGATATCCGCGAATGAGTCACCAGCTGCAATCTCTGCTTTCCGCGAATTTTCTATTCATTTTCTGAGTCACTGCTGCTATCACTGCTTTCCATTATAGCAGTGCACTGCACCCTTCTGCACTTGGTTTTTATGCCCTGACAACGGCAGCCTATGTAGCATGGAACCGCCTTCTTTGAGCAAGAACAGTTCTTCTAGCATCCCCTGACACATCCACACGATAGTGTCTTTTCCATCGATTCAGGCCAGGCTTGTTGTGTAGATGGCACTGGAATTGGTTTCCCATCAGTCAAGGACCATCCGAACTCTGTACACGATGGAATGTTTGGCTTGGTGATGTGCGCATTCTTGTCAATGATGGTCGCATGAGCAGCTCTATATAGGTGCAAGAGGAAAGCATCTTCTGTGGGAGGCAGCAGCTTCAGGAGAGTTGACTTGTTGTTCAAGAATTTGTAGGCTCTCAATTTTTCAAGATCAGAATCTTCAAATTGGTCGCTTTTGGTGGTGTACACATCTATGGTCAGTTCTCGTGCCTGGGTGATGAGGTCGCCTGTTATGGCATTTGCTTGGTTGTCACCATAGTCTACCACTGCAGGTGTGTTTCGTTTCATGCTGCTCTTGAGCCATGCTTTCTTGCCGCTGAAGCATGGGTAGCTAGTGGTATCTCTGCCACTCAGACTGCGCATGACACAGATAATTGTTAGTGGTGGACAACTCTACATTTTTGATTTCATAGGGAAGCATGAGTGCAGTAATAGTCCTCCATCTTTGTTCAAGGAAGACGGCAGTATGAGAAGTGGTACCAATGCTAGCCTGGTGAAGGTCTTAATAGAGGAAACCAAAGTGACATGTGTTTCCGTTTTGCCTCAGGATGACAACAAAACAGCAGTTGTTGTTGATGCAATGTGCGCCATACGGCGCTGGTCATTTCACAAAGGGGAAACATTTGAAGCAATCGCCGAACGGTACACAAATCTGTTGCTGAAAGATGTTCCTGTTGGTACCGAGATCATATACTTTTGTTGCGACAGATACATTTGAGCCAGCCTGAAGTCTACTGAGCAGGAACAGAGGTATACCCGATCCAAATTAGCCAAGGTATATGAAGTCAGTGGGCAGTACACAGCTCCTGATCGACAGCAGTTTGTCTCTGTATCAGCAAACAAGGCGAACCTTCTGAGCTTCCTGTGTGAAAGGTGGTGCGCCAGCGTGAACCTTCTCTTGGCCAAACTCATCTGTACCTTGGTGGCGGATTCAAAGAAGAAACAAAAAGTGTGCTCCTCACAGGAGGATCTGTGGTGGAAGTTCCAGCCCTTGAATCTACACAACAGGAGGCTGATACACGGGTCATACTCCACACACTCTACAGTCTCAAGAATGATGGAGTCGACAGCGTTGTCATACATACCACGGTGCAAAAAATCTCACGGATCTCTCAGAGATGTGGGTGAGGACAGCCCATAATGCATACCTACCTATCCATGATATGATTGTAGCACTGGGGCCATCACAGAAAATGAATATAACATTCACGGATGTCAATGATAGCAGCTGGTGACTAAGAAAACGAATAGAACATTTGCGGATATCAGTGATAGCAGCTGGTGACTTAAGAAATGAATAGAAAATTCGCGGAAATCTGTGATATCAGTTGGCGAGTCAGAAATTGAAAAGATCATTCACAGAAAGCGATAATACCATGTTTTGCCGAAACTACAATTTACATTGTATGTTTTGTATGTATTTGTTCATTTGGCTTGGTACATATTATTATCTGCAATAATGGACTTTTGTTTTATAACTGGTTCTCTCATTCGAAATATGTATGCGTATCTCAGAAAGTAGGGTTAGTATACACGTATAGAAAGGGCACTTTTCAATTTTCACTTCATACTTTCAGCAGTTAAATTGTCCAACCTGGTTGTTATCGTAGGTCATAAGCATTGTTGGGTAAACATTTCACAACAATCCACGGCTGTAATAGTATCCTGTAATCTGAGCTCAAAAATATTAAAGACAACTACAAATAGAGACTATTTATTTAGTCTCCTGACCACACTAAATCCATCATAATACTAAAATGGTAATCATTTTAATACTGTTGTGGAGTCCACTGACAATAAGGCTTGGTCATGCCCCCCCCCCCCCCCCCCCCCACCGGACCCCCACCCTCCCTACTCCACAACTCTTATTGTGTCTGATTCATGGCACACTAACAAAGTAAATTTATTATGTTTTGATGCATTTTTGTATCAGTGAATGTAATTTTGAAGAGATCTAAAGAAATAATTACATGAACAGATTCAAATTCTTATGTATTTCTTTGTTTGTATTGCTTATGTTCTTTATTGTTTAGTGTTTTTAAATAGTTTATTTCATGGTAAACATATATCTAAAGTTATTTTGATGCACATTTAGTTTGTAATGATCAAAATATATCATTGTTTTTAATTATTGGTACTATATTTGCTTTTTATACATAAACGCTCCATTAAAAATGTCACTTCCGTGTGTGACGCATCACGCTTTAACAACATTTTTCACAACCACCAAATATGCAATATGCTCAAATTTGGTATCACATGATGCGCAGGAATCTAAGGAAGACGTCCATGAATTTACAAGCAGATATCATCAAGCATCGTGGTGTAATCATGAAAAATGTGAGATCGGGACTTCATGACCCCTAAGGCCTAAACCCACCATATAGCTACAGTAGGGGTGATTTTCTTAAAACTCATTCTGTGAGCTTCGAGCAGCTTGTCCGCGAGGTTGTCCACCTAGATTGTGTTCCTAGAAGGTCCTAGAAGCCATTTCTGGCCACCAACCTTTTACAACAGGCAAAAGCTGATATCCGAAAAAAATGGGTGTTTGCCCCCTGGGTATAAGGAAATAGAGGGAAAGAAGGTAGAAAGGGAGGAAAGTGGAGAGAGGGAGAGAGGGGGAGAGAGAGGGAGATGGATGGACATGTGGGGACAAGGATAACAGTTCTAACACAATGGAAAGATGAAGAATAATGTACTTAATTTCAACTGCTTTGTGTAGATCCATGGACATGGTCCATCATTTTATCCTGCCATCTGCGAGAAAAAAAGTCCAATACCTTTCCTTCAAGTATACAAGTGTCAAGTCTATGACCACCTAGTATAATTACATGTAAATTGAATTTGCAGCCAACCTAGGGAGTGTTGAGATTATTCCTGGCACTTGCAATGTGTTTCTGATTATCACAGGGACTAAGTAACATTGTCCAAATCGTCAAAATCCAATTGGAATTCTAGCGGTTCCCTCATACCTTGTTTTATTCGTATATAAGCATCGGACAGGTTTAGGTTTTTCAAATATCCATTTCTTTCAAAAGATATTTACGATTGAAGTGTTCGGATATGAAATTATCTACTGGACCATTTCAGTCGTGTACAAAGTAAATGCAATGAGTAATTGAATATCACTTTGCATTTTCGCTCATTTCTCGGCCAAATAACATCCAATTAACTTGAAATTTTCACACATTACTTTCTGGACATATCAGATCACACCATTTCATTAATCACGCATCACTTTTTGCACTTGTCAACAAAGTTACTAGATCCCTTTAAAGGTAATATCAACATAATATGGCATCAGATTTGAATACCCTGTTCATTCCTACATGGATGTAGTAGTTGCCAATATATATTATAAATCTCTGTGCCAATGTAGGCTGGTGTGGGCTGTTTTAACTGTGCAAAACATACATTTTATGTCTTAAATATAATTATCTTTAAATCAATATTTACATGTAGAGCTCTATAAAAAGTGCTTGTGTTTGTTGAATACAAGAGGTTTTCAGTTATATTACATGTATTTGATAATACCATACATTGCAACATCTCTGCAATTCAGCAAGTAAAGCACAGTGCATACTACATGTGGTGATCTGCAGTCAAAAGCATGGAAAGAGTTTAAAAATATAATACAGACCACCAGGCTCCTCCTGTAATCAATGGCTCATTTTTGCTCTGAAGTTCAAACTTTGCCAAGTGTTACCGGGGGACTCACGGAAATTGGAAGAAAATTGATGCTGACCTAGAACAGAGACTGTAGATCTAGGTGTGCTTACTCGGTCCCATAGGAATGCCTCAGGCCAGGGATAGTCCCAGTGGATAGCATGTATATATTGATTAACTATCTGAGTACATTGTACACAAAGACTAGGTACATGAAACACATCATGTGGTATTAATCAGATCAACATTTCAGCCTCTGATGTGAACATGTAAGACTTCACTTGAAATAATGTTCATAATTTTCTTGAAACTGTTTATCTAGGGTTATAATGAGGCAAGTACCAGGCATTATAACAAAGCTTATAAATCAAAATATGAAATGCAAATAATAATGTATTTATTACAAATTAATTCTACACCAAAGTCGCACATTGCAATGCCCTATCCATTTCTGCCTTTCACAAACTATTCTGTTTGTAAATACAGAGTTAATTTGATAGGCATGATGAGATTAAATCAGCACCTAAAAGGATTAGTTTATCACAGCAAAGGCTGACTCTTGCAGTTACCCCTTCTATGAGTAATCCTGTGAAAATTGTTACCCTTTTCATATTTCAACCAGGCCCAAAATTAGATTTGTCTTTCGCTGATAGCCCCATTGCACAAGTAAAATAAAGAATTTTCTACTGTACTTATTTTTAGAACATATTTCTTCTTTGAAGTGAACACAAACGGACAACTGAAACCTACAAATCTAAAAACAGAATATGATAGTTATAGAACCGTTAATTAAATTGTGCTCACTGAAGCACTATTCTCAATGAATAGTGCTAAACATCGATTAAAGGGAAATTCCAGTAGTGGAAAATAACTTTATTGGCCAAACTAATTGATTAGTATTGTTGAAATAGCATAAAAAGGGGCGTGTGTGGAAAAATCCGAACCTTAGTATCGTTAAGTGCAGAAATATCAATTTAAAACGGTCATGACAGCCGCTGACATTTAGCCTAAATTCACCGTCAGTTTGGCCCGTCTGCGCTGGCCACATAGATACGCTCGTTCGAGCGATTCGCTCGTTCGAGCGATTCGCTCGTGCGAATTACCATGTGCGCATTTGCCATAGGATTAACACGCATTGCACGAGGCGGTATATCAACATACAACCATCGGCGAGATATCAATCCGCAGCGGATAGCTTTATAATTTACCAAATTAATCAGTAGGCGGTTTCCAAGCCAAATTTGTATCATCCCATATTAGTAAAAACATATTCTTTCACATGATTGGTAATAAGAGCGTACATTTCATTTTTTGTGTGTGGGGCGTTTCCCACTACTGGTATTTCCCTTTAAAGCATAAAATTATGCCAAACAGAAATAGTATTAGTATTTTCCTGGTGGTTCAATTTGACCTTTCATAATCTGTATGACCCCTGGGTGCTGTACAAATCTGAATACTGTACACATCTCATAAAGTCAACTCAGAACTACATTATAATTCATGAACTCTCAAATATATTTGTTAGAGGGTATGAAATTCAATAAAAAATCTTGTGTAATAAAACTAGTGTGATATTTCCAATGTTAGCTACTTAAGTGTGCGCTTACTGCATCTGCATTATCAACATTAAACTGGGAATTAGTCCATGAGATATTTCACATCTGTGATGGACTAATAATCTCTGTAGAAGGAAATGAGTGATGATTGCTATTGATGCGAACCAATACTGAGCCCCCTTCCACCCCCCCCCCCCTTCCTCTCTCTATCACCTACATACAGTAATTTCTCCCTCTTCCTCTTACCATAGACCTACTATGCTCTTACTAGCACTTATGTATTTTCTCCATTTATCCCAATTTCTCTCTCTCTTTCTCATTCTCTTTCTATTCTTTTAAAATTAGAAATCGTAATGTTAAGAAATTAACGAGGGAAAAGAACCCTGAAATAAATCTTGAGATGTTCAAATGGTTAGATTCCAATGTGAAATGGAAATAGCAGATCTAGGCAACCCTTCCTCAACAATCTTTAAACAGGAAACTAATGTGAACATGATGTTCTAAAGGATCATTAGTATTCATTATACAAGAAAGAAATAAACAAAAATGGTCTAAGAATGATGGGGAATAACAACTGACTGGAAAGAAAAAATTACTGGAAAAGGAGATACAGAGCAACAGAAATTTGCAAAAACTATCAGCCTAATTTGGCAAATTAACCACTTCTAAATTATTGTACTTACCGTCATTTTCCTCTTCCTATGGTAAGACGGCCAGGCTTGTGGTTCGAGGATGAACCTTCCTCCAGGGTTGAGAGCCCGGAAGATTCTCTGGAAGAATCGCTTGATGCCCGCATCGCCCCAGTTGAGATGCACCCACTTGGTCACACTCAGGCACAGGATGGTGTCATACTCCTCACGTTGGGTGTCCAGCAGAGCGTTGTTCTCCAGCACAAAGTTTGCCTGCATGCAAATGAAAACATTATTTAATGAAGCGTATCATTAGAAACAAAAATGACTGTGACTGCAGTGACAACAATCAGAATGAAAGGGGTAGTTTAGTTTTGGTAAGGCTGAACTTTAGTAGCCAAAACCTGCACAGTAACATTATAAACTAATAGTTATAACTCTACCATGCTCGAAAGGTATACAAAATTACAAACGAAGAAGTAAAAAGCCTGTTATCATTCAAAAAGAGCCATTAAAACACAAGAGGGCGCTTTTTAAAAAGGCATTGGTTTCAACCATTTTTCATACAAAATTATGCATGTGATGTTTTATTGATATAATGATTAAATAGCGAGATCATCAACAACTATTTTAAAAACGCTTTTGAAATTTTTTGAAAAAGTGCAAGCATTTTTAAATTTTTTTCTAAAAATCATCTAATTATTTGGGCCCCAAATAATTATAAGATCAGATATATTTATTGATATTTCAGCCGTTTCTGGGTCGATTTTGACCAAATAAAGTTTATTCTGCCATTAAAATTGCATGTTCTCTCAAATTCGACACTCAGTTTTTCATTACCTCACAAAAAAATTGTGATGTGCAGCGCCCTCTCTACCAAAACTAAACTACCCCTTGAATATGAATATCTTGATGATGAAGATGATTATGACGGCTATGACAACATTGAACAATGATGATGATGATGACAACGACGTCGATGACAATGATGGTGATGATTGATGATGATGACTGAGGGTGATGATTGATATTGATGTTTATCAACTATATCTGCAATAAATGATCAGACACTGAATAGTTTTATGAATCTCAATCTACTCAATCAATTAATCAATGAACATTGAAAAATTGTTAAACGTGGGTGGGGCCCAATCACGTCGTCATCACATACCAGTTCACTATTTAGTGAACATTCAAATCTAAATGGCCCCAGTGTTATTTAGCATATGGAACATAAATAGGTTATTTCCTGTGACAGATGATGGTACAACTGCCTGGTAACTAGCCTGTAAGCATGTCCAGACTTGAATTTGACGTACAAGAAGGAACCACGTAATTGGAACTTCATTCAGGCTACATACATGGTAAAACTGCCTTTAGCCTTCTCTAGTTCTCTATTTATTTTCCTTACCAATTCATTAATATACATGTAGGCATTATTTGAGCAAAATATTTTGAGGGTTAATTGCCAGTTTGTCTCCTGTCATATTCTAGATGCAGTTACATGCACAGCACACTGAAATTAACCTTTCCAATACAACCAAATCATGAGTGTTTAATATGCAGGGCCATTCTTTGAAAAGTGAAACTTTTTTGGAAAAAATGAAGTTTGTTTTTTCAGTTGTTTTATTCCATTAGTAGAAAGATCAATTTCTAAGGTTTTATAAAATGTATATTTTATACTAAATTTTGAAAATTTCTTACTCATTTGCATAAATTTACATATTTCAATAATTCAAAAAAATTCATAACTCCAAAAATAATCACGCTAGCTTATTTCTTTTACTCTCCTGTACATGTTGATACCAACTTTGTGACAATTGAACTGTATGTAATTATCTAAACCTGATTTTTGTAAAATTCCCATTTCCATTCACATTGCACATGTCACACACGGGACCAGGCCAAAATGTCACACACGTGACCCAGACATCCCCACATAATAACATACATTAAAAAACAATTGTTTGAGTACAAATTTTGTTGGTACCATTTTCTTACTAACATATATATACCTGTTGTCTGATACTAATATGAACATTTTAGCTTTTCATATCTCACAGGATTTCCAAAGTGAAATTGAGTTTTAAAAAATTTCTTCAAAAATGCTCTCGTGCAAAGTCACACACGTGACCGATGCCATTTGACCTCTGTCCTTGGGTAACGTAATCTAAATAAAATCTTTTGTGTTACATTTGGAAGACAAGTCAACATATGCAAGTCATATATGAAGTTCACATCATCATACCTCCTATACTTACTGAAATATTAGCATCCTATTTCAAAAAATTTCATATTTGAGACCGGCTCCCAGAGAATGGGTGTAAAGTCGGGATGGGTCTTTAGTACTTAGAGCCTCAAAATCATAAAATATTGTCTTTGGCTGAAATTTTTAACTTTATGGGATTTGATACTTACATGTTTCATCTACATTCTCTGAAAATTTCAGGTCCTTAATCTAATTTTTTATGCCGTAAATAATGATTTTTCTAAGCAACCTTCATTTCGGTTTCGACCAGAAACTCAGTAAATCCGCGCTGACTGATCATGATCGATTGTGAAACGAACGCGCCAGCTATGTGTGTGTGATTCGACCGTACCGCCGCGGCGAGCTGCAAGAAGAAAGCACTGTAGCTGTACAGTGATTGGTCAGACTAACCTGAATAGAGTTGTATTGCCCGTGTGTTGTACATTTCCAGGAAGCGTTCGCGGCATTTAACTTACTGTATAGTAAACGAGTAGTTGGTTTGTTTATAATTCTATGGGTACCGCATTGAATCGCGCTGGGCATGCCGCAAGTGTGCAGTGTGCGTGTGCAGCGTACCATATCATACGGTATCAAACTGCGCTTTTCTTTTGTCTACCGGTGGTACAGCGGCGGTATGGTGAATATGATGCGGTGGGTTATGGCGGTACGTACATACACAATACACCGCGGTTGTAATACATGCACATCAAAGGGCAGCACATGGGCTAGTTTGTCGATCAACTGAGACTTAGGGCTGAGGCTTTGTACAATTACGTAATACCGGCGTAAGCGTTGCTGATTGGCCGATGAATAACAGTATAACTGTGCATGCATTATTTCGTTTGCTGATCGATTACGAAAAGCGGAAAGGTGAAAGCGAACCGTTCAACTTCTCGCTCGGTGTGTGAGAATGCTTTTCTGAATGGATGCAAAACTTTAGAAGCGATTTTCTCCGTTGTTTGACAAATCACGGGGCTCTGGTCCATGTTATTAATTTGCGTTTTTCTAGCCTTCAAGAAACTCATACTTATCAAGTTGTATATCATTTTAAAGCTGAAATCCTAGAGAATTCAAAACACTAACAATCTCAATTTTGATATTCCCGATGAATTACCCAAAGTGACAGAGCCGGTCACATTTTGGGTCACACACATGACGAAGAATGGCCCTGCAGCTACACAGTCATCTCGTATAATTTGCCATTGAAAAATTGTATTTCCATGTTTTTGCTAAAAAGTAATTGGAAAATATTGTATGCTACAAATCAAGATTTGTCTTATTTTAGAGGCTCAAAACCTGAATCTGAAACATTATTTATTTGAACAATTCTGAAATTATATGATGTTGCCCATTTAGACAGGTAAAATATAGCTTTAACTAAGTGAATGTCGGTGGCCTAGCTCATTTTAGTGGCCCAAAGCTCATTTTAGTTGCCCAAAGCTCATTTAGTGGCCCAAAGCCAAAGCCAGTATTACTTGTTAATAAGCCTGATTTAGGAATACATTAGTACAAATGTCATGTAAACAAGCGCAACCCTAATTGTTTTTCAATACATCACATTACACATGTAGCTCATTGGAAATACCGTAAACTTGTGGACAAAAAATCAATTGATGTATTTAAATTTAGGGCAATTCCATGAAAATGTCTACCAAAACAAACAAAATTAAGTTTGCTGTTGAGTTTTTTTTCTTATTATGGCTGATAATGCATGACTTGAACTTTCTGAAACCATATTTGATTTTTTGATATTTTGCAATTTTTGCCCAAAATCTGCATTTTTAGACTTATTAATTGGATTTAGACATATTTGTGAAAAATAAGGGTTATTTGAAATTGATTATATCTGTATTTATATCTAGATGCATATTCAAACACTGAATGCAAATAATAGATACGGAGTGAAAATTCAAATAAATATTTAAAAATTTCGCCAAAACCTGTATTTCGTGCATTTACTGGGGGTCAAAGTTCAACTCAATTTTTGTCCCGTCTGTCACGTTTTTTAACAATTAATTAATTCCTAGCAAATACCTGTGACTTGTTTTGGAACAAACTTTATATTTATTAACAAAGGCCTATTACCTTTACATTGACACTACATTTTTGTAAAAATATAAGTTATGAATATAACTATCAATGTTTTAATCTTGTCCCGTCTGTCACGTTTTGTCCCGTCTGTCACGTTTTTGTCCCGTCTGTCACGCTCCTTTTTACTACTAATTTGTTAATTCAACTAGGTTGTTGCTGTTTCATAATGAGTTTGGCTAAATCTGTCACTTTAGAGGCTTATCACAATAGTTGGTGGCATTATCAACTTAAATAACCTGTAAAAACAACATTTTAGGTAATTGGTGGGGATTTTAAGGTTTTCTACAGTCCCATGCATTGGATATCGTGTTGTACTATGTAAAATTAGATTATTTCCTAGCTTACCTACCTTAATCAATTTAAATTTAAAAAATAACACTGCTTTTATCTTTTAGCAAAGTACTTTTATCAATAAGGGTGTAATTTATTACAGAAAAACTCCTAAAAATGACTGAAATAGTATATTTTACAGATTGTCTAATTCACCCATAGGAATTGTACATGTCCCGTCTGTCACGTTTTTCTTGTCCCGTCTGTCACGCTCATATTTTGGATTTTTTCCTATTTAAGACAAACATGGGGGATTTCCCTAAGTAGTGGCATACAACTGGCCCTAGGCAAGTAATAACCTACAGACATGAGCAGCCTTGTAAGAGCATCCAGTTAGCAGGGATTTTAAATTAAGTGAGGTAGTGAAAAAAGCTTGGTAAAAGTGTGTCCCGTCTGTCACGCTGAGTTCAACGACCCACTGACATCTAGGTCAGAGGTCACACAAAATAAAACTCATATATTTTGAAAGTATGACTGCAATTTAATATCATAAGCATAAAAACTCCTGTTTAATGTTTAACCATTTGCCTACAAATCAATCAAAACTGTGAAAAAATCATGAGTGGATGTCCCGTCTGTCACGCTGGAATTGCCCTTTATTTATATATTGAACAGCAAAAGTGGGGACAAGGTCCATGGCTATTATTAGAATCAGACGCTTCCCCAACAATACACCTAAAGTGAAACATTCAGGCAAGACCCAACCTGCACATTGAATTGAATATTAGGCCCGTTCACACAGACGAATTAGTGAGATATATTAAAATCACGATTAAAATCTCACTTTTTATTTGCAACCATTCACATGAAAGGAAAAAAAATCAAGAATTAGTGAAAATCGAATCACGATTTTATTTGCGCCGGTTCACACGTACAAGAAAATCCCATTAGCTCAGACCACATTTGGAACGTTCAATTCTCCGAACTGCGCATGTGTACATGACCGCAACACTTTACCTGATGGGATATAAAATGTTGATCCTTGTATTTTTCTGTTGACCGTTCACACACGCAGCGCGCGCCCCAAATAATCGCACTAATTCCCAAATAATTGCAATGAATTTTTAAAAATGCAGTTTTTAGCACTGAGATTTGAATCGTGATTCAAATCACGATTATTATTGACTCTTTTATGTCTACATGGGAAATTTTTTTTTAATTATCAAAATTTGAACTGTGATTTAAATTTTGACAAGTACTCAAATACTCAGGTAGTGGTGTCGATTTCGGGAGTATTTACCTCCCGGGACTAGCGATAATTTTTTGGGCGAGTCACGGGTACCCAAAATTTACCCATTTGTTGATTTAACTATCGGCATGTCACGCCACTGTGAAAAAATGTTCATTCAAGTGACAAAAATGCAGTGCATTTATGAAAATAAATCATATCTTCTAAAATACAGCAAAAATATGAAAAATTGAAGACAGTCCAACCATTTTCAACACTAAAATCACCATACTGTGTAACTTACAGTGTGCTACTAGATTTTGAAGATATTTGTTATGACTAATCATGTACATGTAAAGGCTAAAAAAAACAACTACAAGCTGACTAACTACAGTAATTGAATGGATCAATGAAGGGAGAGAGCAGCTGCAGGTCAAAGTCCACATATTTCTCTTTTAAGCACTTCCTTGGCAATGACCCCCATACATTTAACCCTAAAATAATTAGAGGAAATGTATGGCAATTTGCTAATTTATTTAATCTTATCATTGTTTATAAAAAATATATATATTGACTAACTAGTACTAAAATACAGCAAATACATTGGTATTACAAAAAAAATTTAAGGACACTGATATTGTAAAAGTGAATAAAAAAAATAAAATCGGGTTATGCAATCACTGTCGTTGCTTTAACTGCTATGTCCCTCAGTAGTTACATATCTTATTCATTTACGTAAATATTTTTTAACGAAAGTAAATTCGAAAAACTGAAACCCATCTCATGCTTCTAAATACGAATACAACAAGGTATGAAGGAGCCGCTAGAATTCCAAATGGATTTTGAGGATTTTGTCAATGTTACGAGATCCCTTTAAGCTTTCCTTGAAACATTTATGTGCCAAATTAAATTAAAGGGAGTGTCCGCCGTAGGCAAGCCAAATTTCAAAAGTTGGGGGCTATTTTCTTATATGAAAGAAAATGTCATTTAACAGCTTGCCTGAAAAAAATAGGGCTTGAAATCTCCTTTCCGTGGAGTTATAGACCTCAACAAAATAAAAGCAATGTTAGGTCATTACGATTCTTCGGCCGTGCAAAATTTCACTGATGATAGCTGCCGGCAGAATGCAGCGACCCCCCCTTGGCTGTGCTTGAACCACGCACAGATTGTGATCGAACAACGGCGTAAGCGAATACTAAACCAAATAACTAAGACTCGTAAAACTGACTAGATGTAATTGTTTCTCCATTATCGAGACCTTTTTCGTGGCATACCTTTTTTCTAAATGTTGTCTTTACAATTTACCTTTACAAGAATAACTATGATATTGTTGTAATATTATGCTAAATCAGTTAAACACATTTATTTGCCGATATAATGTATAGTTCGATGAAGGGATGATTTCTACACATTCGTTTTTTATTCGTAGAATCCAAATTAGGGCCATTCTTGGTCACGTGTGTGACCCAAAACAGGACAAATTTTGAAATGGGATGCTTATATTACAGTAAGTATGAGATTATAATGATTTTTACTTCATATGTGACTTGAATATGTTGTAGTCTTTCAAACTTAACACAAAAGATTTTATAAGGATTACGTAACTCAATGTCAGAGGTCAAATGGCATGGGTCACGTGTGTGACTTCGCACGGAGCGCTTTTTTCATAACTAAATTTCATTTGGAAAATTCTTTAAAATATGAATAGCTATAATGTTCATCTTATTACCAGAGAAGTACTATACATTTGTAAGTACAACAATAGCAATGAATGAGAATTATATCAAACCGTTGTTTTTTATAGTACTTAATTATGTGGCAACGTCTGGTCACGTGTGTGACATTTTGGGGTGGTCACGTGTGTGACATGTACAATATGAATGGGAAAATGGGAATTTTATAATATCGGGTTTAGAAAAGAATGAAAGGTTGAATTTTTACAAAGTTGGTATCAACCTGTACAGGAAAGTGAGAAGAATGAGCTTGCTAAATATCCTTTTGATATCTTGATTATTTTCTGAATTATGAATATTAGAAAAATATTGAAATATGTAAATTTATGCAAATGAGTAAAAAAGTTTCATTTTAAACTTCAAATCATGTATTTCATGAAACTTTACACATGGATCATTCCAAAAATGGAACAAAACTACAGAAAAATAAAACTTCAATTTTTCTGAAAAAGTTTCACTTTTCAAAGAATGGCCCATTACAGGCTTGTTCGATCTGAAATTTTATTTGAACATCCTCATCCGTCTACTGGAAACTGTTCAGACGATTTGTAAAAGGCAGGCACTCCCTTTAAAAGGATTAAAAGTCAACAAAGGCACTGATAGGGTTAATCATGAATGTAGTTCTAAATAATGTATACTTTTACATGTCATGCAGTACTAATCTGCTAGACGTCTGAGGGAAACACAACTCTTAAATCAGTCATATGACGATCCTTCATTATTTCCTCATCCCATGGATGAAAGACACAAGGGACAAGGGCTGTCTGTAGCGTGGAAACAAGGTGAAAGCTATGTACCAAGTAGGCCCAAATGGAACAAAGCACATGATCATATCATCATACAAACTGGGGGAACACGAGTTCCTACGTTGTTCATAAATACCGGACTAGACTTTTACTTTCACTTTGTAAATAAGCACCTGCGCACCCTGCGTATGCACACACACAAACACATTGGCCCGGATTCACAAAGCAGGTTTGTAGGTTTGTACAAACCATGGTTTATCCATGGTCTACATCTATGGAGTGCTGCTCGTATACAAGTAAAACAATTTCTAATTTCTAATGATATGACTGTTAAAAGTGTAAGTGCTTGCTTACCAGCAAATTTCACCATGTGAGAAGACAAACATTTATTTGGTGCATTTTGTAAATGTGTACCATCAACATTGTTAACAAGTAAGGAGTTTACATTCTTTCTCCATCAGTTTACAAATGGCACTCCATAGATGTAGACCATGGATAAACCACAGTTTGTACAAACCTCCTACAAACCTGCTTTGTGAATCCGGGCCAGTATCTGCAAGAATCTTCAGGATTGAAGGAGGCAGATTAACCCGAAGACGAAGAAGAAGATATATCGAGTTGACATTTTGAACCATGTTGATTGCTAAGAGAACCAAGTCAAAGTATGATAATTCAGAATGGGACTCTACATGTACCAGGCAAAGCAATGGCCACCCAGGGCTGCATGCATTGGGCTACATACTTGCACTAGCCCCATGACTTCATAT
Organism: Echinarachnius parma; assembly: GCA_037951105.1. Classification (NCBI taxonomy): domain Eukaryota; kingdom Metazoa; phylum Echinodermata; class Echinoidea; order Clypeasteroida; family Echinarachniidae; genus Echinarachnius; species Echinarachnius parma. The sequence goes on along the minus strand of JBAMJV010005295.1, from coordinate 12,863 downwards.
CAGTGAAATGTCTTAGGGCTATTCCACGTCACTCACGTTACGTTTGCTCCAAAATCACAACATGTTTCACACTCCAGTTCTTTTTAAAAAGAAGCTGTCACCTCAATTTTGTTTTCAAGACATACCACTAGGGCAAACACATATGCAAAGGGTAGTAAATGATTCAACACTTTGTTCGATATTTTTTTAGAGGAGGTTTTAATGAGCGTCACTCACGTTACGCGTTTTGCCCCCTGTAAATTTTCAATGAACTTTGCATGAAACACAAGCTAAAACTATAAGACTTCAGAGCAAATTATGTTGATGCAACTTTCTATTACTTCCCAAGAACATATTAATACTGTTTAAAGTTAGCCTCTTTCATTCATTTTTTAAGGAACGGACAGTAAACAAAAAATGGACCGTCACTCACGTTACGTCACTCACGTTACAAAATGAAAGTGCCATAGCTATAACATGGGGTTTTGTGATATTACATGCAAATTTAATTCTTTTGCAAAGAATCGTGTTAAAAGCCTAAATTAATGATATTTAGGGGAATTCACAACCTCTAGCTATAATTATTTGGCCAAATTTGCATGTTTGTATAAATAGCAATATTAATGTACACACGGCTATGTACCGTCACTCACGTTACAGTGTTATAGCATGGGTTTTCATGATATTACATTCAAATTTTAATTTTTTTGCAAATAATCGCGTTAAAAGCCTAAATTAAGGACCTTTAGAGGAATTCACTACATTTGGGTGTGATTATTTATCAAAAAATTGTACTTTTCATAACGAGCAGTACTAAATTGCACTTGAAATATTGTCACTCACGTTACATCGTCACTCACGTTACAGTTTTCACGCTGATAATATGTGATGTTCCCAGTCAATACAAACCTTATAATTTTTGGAAGATATCTAGGCCTGGTAGTAGGAGGAAAATTTAGTTCGGCCCCATTCACTCTCATTTAACAAAATAAATAGAGAGAAAATTGTACTTTTTTCGTCACTCACGTTACATTCCACATGTCCTGTGTACTGGAAAATATTGTCGAAAAAAAAAATCATCTGATAAGCCCACAAATCACTATCATTCAGAAAGTTAGACACATAGTCAAACAAATAAAGTCAGAATTAATAAGTTTTTCTTGGAAATAAGTTGATAATATGCCCTTGATTATTTGGCAATAATATTTTTCAGAAATTTGATGAACAACCAATTTGAGCAACAAAAGTGGCGCCATTTTCCTTAAAATTATCAAAAGACCACAATATTTTGGATTTTGACACTTCAGGTTATATATTTTGAAGTAACAATAACAAAAATTTGCAAAGACACATTTGAAATTTCATCATTTTGGCCATACCTCCGTGGAATAGCCCCTTAGGTGTACACAAGTATGGGAGTGATTAGTAGTAATATGACTAATTGTTCCACTATTAAGAGGGCTAAAGCCTAAATTATGCAAAATGTGAGTCAAACTAGTCTCAGTAAATTACTAAAATGAGATTTAGGCAATAGAAGAAAATCTGGTTCAAAATATGATTTTAAGAATATTTTAATCACTAATTAGCCCGTAGCATCCTTGAACAGCTTGGACTATTATGCTCCCCAGGGAGTTAAGATGATGCACAAGATATTGTAGGTTTTAAAGTACCTGAGCGAAGGTTTAAAAATGCTTGTAACCTAAATAATGTTGGCATCATCGCAAAGGAAATGTTACATTCTTCCTAATAATTAATATATATTTTGTCAAAAATTGTCACAGAATTGATTAATCTGCAATCTAAAGTGATGAAATTTCGACCCGTTATTCGCCCTTGGTCAGCCCGCTGTGTGGGGGTACGATTAATGACGTCACATGTGTGAAGAGCGCATGAGAGCGCTCCCAAGCCCGTGGGCTTTGTGTACTGTAGGTGTGCTCCCAAGCCCGTGGGCTTTGTGTACTGTAGGTGTATGTGTATACCACCCGAACGCTAAGTATTCTCATCACAATGCCTGATCTTCAGGAGGAACTGCTACTAAATGTAGACATCAAAGTTGATGTAAACAGCTCCACAAAATATAATGTCATTGGTATAGTGATAGTGATGATGATGATGATGATGATGATGATGATGATGATGATGATGATGATTTTGATTATGATGATGATGATGGGGATGTAGGAGGGATAGAAAGAGGATGAGACGGAAAATACCATGAATTCATTCTTCAGTAAAGTCACTAAAACACTTCTACTACTAGTACTATTTAATTGCGAATATTAATTACATATGCACCGTTATTTGAACTGCATGACATCATAAAATGCAAAGGTGTGCTCAAGATGCACTGTCATGTCTATATACATAACCTGAACAATAGTCACCAACAATATTCACTCTGCGCTAGCTGCCAAGCTAACATGTTTACGAAAACATCTCGGGAAATTACACGACATAGAAAGGTAGACAATTATATTTGCATGATTCAAGTTTAATGGAATATTCTTTATACGCAATAATAAAATGTAATTAGCTGTTTTTGAGAGATTTGTATTCCACTTCCATCATCAGCTGGCGTAAGTTCGTGTCATGTGAAGTCTGTATTATAAACCCTCACACAAAGTTCAGCAATTGAGCGTTAAGGCTGTCGATTTCGGGTATATTTACTACTCGGGACTCGCGATAATTTTTCGGGCGAGTCCCGGGTACCCGAAATTTATCAAATTGTTGATTTCGCTATAGGCATGTCACGCCGCTGGGAAACATGTTCATTCAAGTGACAAAAATGCAGCGCATTTATGACAATAAATCATCTTATAAAATACAGCAAATTCGTAAATCAATTTTTTGCTTTTTTTTCGGGATATCGAGTATCAATTTTTGCGCCCGGGACTCGACATTTTTCGGCGGGACCCGGGTACCCGGGACTCGTCAACAGCCTTATTGAGCGTTCATATCTCCCTTATTACTGTATTACCGTTCATAAATGTATTACCATTGGAAAGCTTGTATTCTCTCCTTCACAATAATATGACATTTTTTATCATGGAATGTGCATTACAAAGTCAAAAGTGAAATCTTGCAAAAAGCATTAATATGGTCAAACATAATGATAATTTCTCAATCTGTCAATAAAACACACTACATCTTCCTAGCAACATACACAATCGTTTATTGCACCACCTCCAAATAATAAAGGTATATTTCATCCTTTAAAAAATGATAAAACGCCATTGACATTCACGCATGACCGACTGAACATTATTCATAACACCGTTCTCACAACAAAAGGAGGGTACACTGTTGTTTTATCAATGCATTTTGCAACATTTTACTTTTGACTTTGCCCCATATTCGGGTGTCATGCGCATTCCATGATAACATATTCATGGCAAATGTCATATCAGTTTAAAGTGGGGAATACAAGCCTTCCAATCATACCAAACTCATGAACGGTAATAAAGTAACATGAGAGATATAAACGCTCAAACTTGAATTGCGGAACTTCTTGTGAGGGTTTTAATACAGTTGTACGTCTCGCTCTACGCTCTAGGCGGGGGACTCGCACGTGTGACGTCATTAATCCATACTCGGTAATTCCCGTTTCAAGCCATATAGAAGTTCTGAGAAGGGTCTTGGAAACACGCTTCTTATCGCGTTTCATTGATATTTCAAGACTAACGAGCAGATGAGTTGTGTTCTGGTTGGTATAAGATTCCCTTACATGTATAATTTGTCTATTTTGTGATATTTTGTGATATTTCTTCGCTCAGCTACTTTAACTGACATACCTGAGAACCTCTCTCATACTCTTTCCCATACAGTTTTGAATGGCTTGTCTGGAATGGTGGGCAATTCAAAATTAGTTTCATTCTGCTTAAAGGGGTAGTTTAGTTTTGGTAAAGAGGGTGCTGCACATCACAATTTTTTTGTGAGATGATGAAAAACTGAGCGTCGAATTTGAGAGAACATGCAATTTTAATGGCAGAATAAATTTTATTTGGTCAAAATCGGTCCAGAAACGGCTGAAATATCAATAAATATATTTGATTTTATAATTATTTGGGGCCCAAATAATTAGATAATTTTTTCAAAAAATTTTTAAAATGCTTTCACTTTTTCAAAAATGTTCAAAACCGTTTTTTAAATTGTTGTTGATGATCATATATATGCATTATTTTGTATGAAAAATGGTTGAAACCAATGCCTTTTTAGAAAGCGCCCTCTTGTGTTTTAATGGCTCTTTTTGAATGATAACAGGCTTTTTACTTAGTCGTTTGTAATTTTGTATACCTTTCGAGCATGGTGGAGTAATAACTATTAGTTTATAATGTTACTGTCCAGGTTTGGTTACTAAAGTTCAGCCTTACCAAAACTGTACTACCCCTTTAATTCACTATCTTCAGCAGATGAAAACGTTCTAGATCCTTTCTTTAGAAGTTGCATCATTTGATTTTGATCTTGATTTCCTTACCCCTAATCCCCCCCCCCCCCCAACACACACACACACTCTCTCCCTAATATTAAAGACACTTTATAATTAATGGATTCATGGATTTTTCTGCCAAAAACAAAGAACTGCCAAGTATGAAGTCTATGAGCTAAATATACTATGCGTACCTTTAAAAAAAATTTGTTCTCTTTTATATATATTTTAGTTATTACAATTGGTCTATTACTCTATTGGGCAAGAATAATTCAAAACCATTACATGATCTTGTATCAAAAGCCTTTCATTTTGTTATAAAAAGCCAATATAAAGAACAAAAAGATTCTTAGAACATGCTTCATTCAAAACATAGGCAGTAAGGCACCACCATGTAAGTAATTATAAAGTTCAGACTTTGAAAACATACAGTACCTGCATGTAAATCTGTAGAACTTTAGATAATTCAAAAAACAAATGGCTAAATTTAGTGCCTTAAGTAGTTAAATATCAGAGAAAAATCAAGAACAAGTTTAAATATGATCTATCTTCAGCAGATGTAAACATACTATATATCACCTAGTTTTAATGCTGTAACTGACCTTGATGATCGGATCGGTTGATCGGATCGGCAAATTTTTTTCGATGATAGAAATCAGATCAGAGATCGGATCGGATAAAAAAAATAATTAAAAAAATTTCTTTGGAAAATGATCCCAAAAAACATATTTTGGGAGAATAAATAAATGAATACCAAAGCAACATATATGAATAAGCCCAAGGTAATCTTGTATAGGTATGCTTTCATTTCAAACTGATTACCTCTCCTTTTACAAAATTACTCGCGGCGATTCTGAACATGTGCTGAAAGGTTACGCCAAATTAATCACATGGGCTTAGAATCGCCGCGAGTAATTTTGTAAAAGGAGAGGTAATCAGTTTGAAATGAAAGCATACCCATACAAGATTACCTTGGGCTTATTCATATGGATATATGTTGCTTTGGTATTCATTTATTTTCCTAAAATATGTTTTTGGGGATCATTTTCCAAAGTCAAAGAAAAAAAACCAATTGTTTTTTTTTTTTAATGTATTTATTTTTTTATTTTTTGCCGATCCGATCTGATCTTCCGATTTTTTCTGCATGATCGGAAATCGGCAAAAACGGTCCGATCATGTATGATCGGATCGTGACCGGCATGCCGATCCGATGATCGGTTACAGCGTTACCTAGTTTATTTTCATTTTAAAGTTTTCTCCATTTGTGCATACTGCATCTAGACAAACATGTATGGAACTCTAGATTTAGAATTAATCAAGTCAGCTTGAAATCTAATTTGTAAAATTGCAGGAACTTGATTTCTACCTCTGCTCCATTCCCTGAACTTAGGCCCCCCAAACAAATTGTTGCATTGAGTAACGGGCAACCAACCAACTGTAGGGTCGGCAATATTTTTGGGGTCGGGCAACCTATTTATTATTCATGGCCTTACCCTCAGCCACATCTAAAGTACATGGTCCAGTCAGCTGGACCATTTACACGCAATATACCCTAATATGCTGGAGATAAGCATAGCAGCCATTCGTACACTGTTGTGTTCAACAGTTGAACGCTGCGTTTTAAGACGCATCGCTACGGAGAACGGACAGGAAATAATAATTTGTTTCTACATTTTGCGGTCTTCAAAACAACAGAGTCGGTAATTATTATCAAATTATATAAATTGTGGATTACATTTAACAAAATTTCTTTTTACATTTGCTGGTAAAAGGAGGGAGGAATCGGCCGACAAAAATATTTTTTTTAGCTATGTGTGCCCTCAGCCAGCAGTCAATTTCTGTGATGATGGGTTTAGATTTCTTTGAAATATGTGAACTCAAAATGATCTTTTCAAGAAAATTATTTAAAATAAATATTCCAGAACTTCGCTCTTTGCATTGCTTTCCAAACATCTACATTTGCAATAATTCTGCAAAGTTGGGGGATTCAATGTACTACAAGTCTACAACTACAAAATCCTGGTTCTTGACTTGAGCAACATAATACTTACACATCTGAACAAGACATTGGCAGGAAATGCTGTGGTGCTGGGCTTGCCTCTCTGCTTTGGGTCAGCATCAGTTGACATTGCCAGAGGGCCATACATCTTCTGCATTGAGATTGGGAACTGGGCCTTATCTTGTCCCTTCTTCTCTCGGAACTGGTCCTCCATACAATGCTTCACATTCTTCCTGGCAACGCCAATCAGATGCCCATCAATGTCCATGCCCACAATGCTCTTTGGGTTGTACAGCTTGGCAATAGCAAGAGTCACATGACCCGAGTTACATCCAATGTCCAGGCATTTCTTTCCCTCAAACCATCCTCGCTTCATCAGGTCGATGCGTCCATCTTCGCTGTCTGGATTCCTGTAGCCGTAGTAGCGAGCGTAATTGCCGTATTGAAATTTCTTGTCCTGATCTCTGAATTTCGGCTTGTTTTGCTTTGATTGCTGCTTGGTGTCGTGGCTGTGCTGTCTCTTGAGTTTCACTATGTCTGGGGATTTTCTAGGTCCTTGTTGTTTCTTTACCTCCGGTTCTTCAGTTCTCAGTATTTTCACCAGTGGTCGGAGATCATCGATCAGCAGGGCTTTTGCAAGTCTTGAGCTTGGCTCTGATCTGCTAGGTTTCCGTTTGCGATTTCTCGAGTCTGGAAGAACTGGGGATACGATTTTGTTAGCAAGTTTCGCATTTTTGCTGGAAATCTTGTAGCTTTGCAGGTCAAGACGAAGTGGTCTCAGTGAAGGTGATTCTTCAGCTTTGTAATTTCCAACTGAATCTGCATTTTCTGGTTTAACTTCGCTGTTATTGATGTTGAGTTTCTTTTTCTTTCCAGATGATTTTCTTCCCTGAACATGCTGAACAAGTGTTTTTGTAAGCGGAGAGTTATTTTCACCATCGTCTGCGATATTAAGTTTGAGAGGATCAGAGAAATCTTGTGGCACAATAACTGGATCCGGGTCTTTGTTGACTGGCGGAAGCGGAGAACATGCTGGTGTGGCAGCATTAGCGATTTTTGAAATTTCTTCATCGTCAAGACTGTTCAAATTCAGTGGGTCTGAGATGGTACCTCCAAGAAGAAATTTGGGCTTCGAACCATTTCTCTCGTATGTTTTTCTCCGCCGCTTTCCTATATTTCCAACTGTCTTTGCCGAGCTGTGATGTCGTTTCCGGCCAGCTAGAGCTGAGCCACCACTATCAGCACCGCCAGGTGACGGAAGAGTTTCGGCGGAGAGCGAGCCGACATGTTCGTTCTCTACCACCACTGACAAAATAGGCGGTGAAAGTCCACAACTCGTTGTTCCACCGATTCTTCCACTTGACAAAAATATGTTCGTGGTTTGACTAGAAAATGGGTCATTCCTACCTCCCGAGTTGGGACTAGCTTCCAAAACTTCTGTCGACATGTTTCTGTTGTGGACGCGAAAAACATGAAGAATGCATCGGGTAGCGTAACCGTAAGCTCAACGTTTGGTGCACGTGTACGTGTGATCGCTGGTCATTCGAAGTAAACAAACCAAGCCGACCTGCCCCGAAGAATTTGCATAAAATATGTCAATGCCCATGCGAAGTAGGGTCACGCAGCTCAAATTTGTACGAGCGTATCTGAAGGCTACAGAATTCCACCTCAGTATCACTCCTATTTACACACTTTCTGTAACGATTCTCACAAATGACAATAGTTTGGTAATAATTAACAGTTCTGTACAGTCTATGAAGAGTGAGAAGGTCGAAAATTTGGGAAAATTTGCGATGATTTCCACGGGTTTTCCGCCTGTACGTACGCGCAGTCGTCGCAATGCGAATGTGAAGTAAAAATAACCATACACAAAAACTGCACAGCGCTTGCAATAAGCCAGTTCGTAATTAGACTATGGAGCTTGGGTGACGACAGAGGGCGTAGTCCGATATTCCATCAACGGGCGATCAACGTACAGTAAAGTGTATGGTAGTATGTCATATTACCGGATAATTTTAGTTTGACAGCATAAAACAAACATTAGATGCATAAAATCAAAGTGGAAATTATACGAGCAGCTGTATAAACTCATAAAGAACACATTTGATGTAAAGTATATTCAAGAATTTACCGATTTTTCTCCATATCAACTTTCTTGTAATCATCTTTCTTGTGAATGATCCAGGTGAATCATTCACACGCAATAATAGTACAAGGCGGGCGATAAGCATACCGCCCATTCGTACAATGTACCGTTCAAAATTGAACGCTTTGTTTTAGAACGCCATCGGCAAGAAAAACAGACGGGATATAATATTTATTTCTACATGTTGCGGTCTTCAAAACAAGAAAGTCGGTAATCATTATCAATTTATATAAATTGTGGATCACATAAACGACATTTTGTTTGCATTTTCTAATAAATGGAGAGAGAAATCAGACGGCAAAAACTGTTTTTGCGTTGGATAGTCCAGCAAGCGGAAGACGATAATCTCCGCACAATGCTATGTACACCTACGTGTGTACATATCCAGTGCGTGCTAGCCAGGCCAAGCAAGGCTCGGTGAAATTATTGATCAATAAATATCATCATTACACATGAATAACACATTCTATCAAACCGGTTCTTGTTCTATGAAATAGTACATATTATGCTATTAACCTTTGATGTGGTGAATACAAAAACGATGGGCTTATTTTGATCCTGATCCAGATTTTAAAAACGTAAACAAATAATTCGCATTCAATTGCACGTGTGGCTTCTTTGATTCTCACGATCGATGGAATATCAGAATACCCGGAAGTAAATACGCGCATGCGCAGATTGTAACTACGAACTGGCTTATTGGAATTGCGCGTGCGCGACTAGGGAATCTTGGGAATGTTTTTCGTATGATCGACTTGAGTTTTTAATAAATCATCATTCTTAGTTGTTTTAATTAAATCGTACAATGTAATGCCTAATAGGATACAAAATTACAAAATAAATTGCACCCCTTACTAAAGGCATCATCTTATTTTCCTTTTACATGCGCCAAAAACAAACTGTGAGCAGCCATGATAATTCATGTCGTCTGCTAATTCCGCATTGCAGTGCATAATGCATGTAAAATCTTGATTGTGTCCAATATGCAACGCATTATTATGCACGGTGTGATACTTGATGCAGTGTCTATACTATGAAGGGAGGGCACTCAATCATTCGATGTGGTGTGCGTACGTACGTGTCCTGTTTTTTGTTTTATTGATCATGCATTAAATTAAAGGGAGAGATCCACTTTTGCAAACCAAAATTCAAATGTTGCGAGGTTATTGTCTTATATGAAAGGAAATGTCATTTAATAGCATGCCTGAAAAAATTAGGGCTTGAAATCTCTTTTTCGTGGAGTTATAGACCTAAAACTGAATAAACTGAGGGACGTCGGTTAATTAGGTACATACGTATTTTCGGCCGGTGAGTAAGTTTGTACATAGATTTCACTGAGTGCCAGATCGGTATGCATGACCCCTACGTGACCCGCGCTAGCTACGTGACTCGCGCATAAGTACTAATGTGTGAGCGTTTACCAAGCAAAATACCCAAACATCGCTTAAACTGACCACATGTAATTATATATTCTTTCTTTTTGAGATCTTTTTCCGTGACATACGTTAACAAATGTCGGCTTCACAATACCTTTACGAGAATTAGTACTATATTGTTGTAATATTATGCTAAATCAGTTGAACTCCTTTATTGACCGATATATAGTTTAAATGGAGGGACGCATTCAGTTTTCAGCTTAACCCTATTAAGGCCGGGGGGGGGGGGGGGGGGGCCCATAATGCCCCCCCCCCCCCCCCCTCCGGAATTTTTTTGATTGCTCCAAAACGGTGCAAGATGACGCGCCGCTGCTTGGTGACTTTTTTCTTTCGGGTCTTGCGCACGTTTTAAAACAAAAATTTCGAAAATCGGACCCTCCGTTACAAAGTCACGTGACCTTTTGTCTATGCATGTCAGCCCGAAAATCGCTAAATTTCGTGATTTGTGTACAAAACATATGGAAATATCAATTTTCATAAAATGAGGTGTATTATTAGATATTTGGTGTTGTTTACATTTTATATGTTGGTTTTGGGGTTCAAAACAGTTAAATTATAGTTAGAAATAAAATAAACAACAAAAACAATAAAATACATAAGTTAAAAAAACAAAGAAATACATAAGAAATTAATAAAACAATAGAAAACAAAAGGAAGAACCGGGCTCTTCCATTTTTTTTTTGTTGTAGTATCATTCCAAATGCTCTAAAGAATATATGTAGTGAAAACCAGAGTTTAATAATGAAGAATATATGATGTATGGGTAAAAATATGAATTTCATGACTTATTTGCATAAATTACCATAAATATGCAAATTAATGAATTTTTCAAAATTTTTAAAAATTACCATTGTATTCTATACACTTCACTTATCACGCGTGCAAATTTTTACGGCGATCGGCCGCTCCGCGGCCGAGATCTTAGGGGGGGGGGCCATAATGCCCCCCCCCCCCCCCCCCGGCCTGCTGAAGACCTCAAATAGCCCGGCCTTAATAGGGTTAATACTCCAGCAGAGGATCCTAACGAAAACAGAGGAAATTCTCTCTGAAGCACAAGCCGGCTTCCGCCCAGGAAGATCAACTATTGACCAACTCTTCAGCCTCAGACTTATCATTGAGAAACACCTTGAGAGGAACCAAGACCTGTACCTATGCTACATTGACTATCAGAAGGCATTCGACTCGGTATGGCAAGAAGGACTCTGGAAAGCGATGGAATTTTTTGGATACTCTTCCAAATACATTAGCCTCCTTCAAGCGCTATACAAACAATCCAGCAGTGCTGTACGAGTGAATGGGGAAATAACAGACTGGTTCCAATCATCAGTAGGGGTACGGCAAGGATGTGTACTATCCCCTCAACTTTTCAATATCCTCCTAGAAGTTGTGATGCTCTATTCCACCTATGACACGCCGATCGGAGTAGAGATCCAGGGACACAGAATCAACAATCTAAGATTTGCAGACGACATCGTCGACATCGTCTTGATTGCAGACACTGAGGGAAATCTACAAGCCCTAGTAGATGAAGTCAACAGAAGAAGTTCAAACTTTGGCCTGAAACTCAACATCAACAATACTGAAGTGCAAGTAATTAGCAAGCAGCCACATTTAATTGATATTAGGATAAATGGAGAAAAACTTAAACAAGCTGAGAAGTTTATCTACTTGGGAGGGACAATCTCACAAACAGGATCCTGTTCAGAAGAGGTTCAAAACCGCATTGGAAAGGCAATCGGAGCATTCCAGGCCCTTAACCAAATCTGGTCATCAAAGGACATACGCTGCACAACGAAAGTAGAACTTTATAAAGTGCTTGTGCTGTCCATCCTCCTCTATGGTGCTGAAACCTGGACCCTTAAAAGATTGATGCCAATAGACTACACACTTTTGAGATGTCATGCCTCAGGAGAATCATGGGAGTTACCAGACTAGACAGGCTCAGGAACACATTCATTCGGAACAACCTAAATATGGAAGAAACAATCACCGATAAAGTCACTACCAAAAGATTGAGATACTTTGGACATGTCAATCGAATGGACCCCCAAAGATACCCACAAATACTCCTCAACGGTAGAATACATGGGAACCGACCAAGAGGAAGACCAGCCAAAAAGTGGATATATGGTGTAAAAGAGGACTGCGCTACTAAACGCATATATTCCCTAACTCAAGCCAAAAGATTGACCGAAGATAGGAAGATGTGGCAGGAAGATGTGGCAAGCCATCGTGAAACAGAAGCCATCACACATCCAGGCGATGGTGTGGACGGCATAAGTCAAGTAAGTCAAGTCATTCATTTTTCATTCGTAGAATCCAAATTAGAGGGCTGTTCGCTCTGATTTTTTTTTTGCGTGTTACATTGATCCCCATCCGTCAACTGAAAGCTGTTCAGACGTTTTAATGGACCTGTCCCTTTTTTTAGCCGTAACGTGTATAAAACAGTAAACCGAAAAGATATGGGGGAGCTGCAGTTCCTGGAGGGGATAGGGGGGATAGGAGGGCTTGTTCGGACAACCCCCCCCCCCCCCCCCAGAATTAAAAAAACAAGCAAACAAAGGAATTGAAATAACTAAACATACGATAAAACAGCATAAACCGTATAGAGATGGTAGACCAGGATTTTTCAAGGGGCCGGGGGGGGGGGGGGGGGATCGTTGACACCGATCGTTGCCCGAGCCCACTGGTTTAGATGGCCGAGACCGATACCTTTCTGAATTTTGGGGGTGCGTACGCACCCAACGCACCCTCCTCCCCCCCCCCCCCCCCCCCCTCCCTGGCTCGCTGGTTTTTATTCTTGATTATATTCAGGCTGAAATTTTGAAATTGACTTTGAATTTGAACTTAACTTTTTACATCTCAGTGTACCCTCAA